>PVJC01037765.1:0-17059 GCA_004026665.1 Murina feae
GTTAATTTGCATATAGTCACTCTGATTGACTGGGAGTGTGGCTTGGGATGTAGCAGAGTGACAAAATTAGCATATTACTCTTTTATTAAATTAGATATGCACCCTACCTGAGAGCACCAAATTATATAAAGCAATTACTAATAGATCTGGAGGGATAAACTGACAATTGTAGTAGGGGACTTGAATGCCCTACTCATGGCAATGGATAGATCATTTATACAGGATGTCAATAAGGAAATATGGGCCTTAAATGTCACATTAGAGCAATAAATTTAATTGATATTTATGGAACTTTCCAAACTAAAATCACAGAAGACACATTCCTCTCACGTGCACACAGAACATTCTCAAGGATAGGCCATATGTTGGAACACAAAATTAGTCACAATAAATTTTAAAAGATTGAAATCATGCCAAGCATATTTTGTAACCACAATGGTATGAAACTAGAAATTAACTACAAGAAGAAATCAGGAAAAACCACATATAAGTGGAGACTAAACAACATGCTGTTAAATAACTACTAGTTCAAAGAAGAAATAAGAGATCAAAAGGTAAATAGAGACAAACTGAAATGAAAACATGAGATACCAAAATTTTTGGGATACAACAAAAGGAGAGTTTATAACTTTATAAGCCTATCTTTAAAAAAAAACAAGAAAAATTCTATATAAGTAACTTACTGTTATATCTTTACAAACTAGAAAAAGAAGAACAAAGGAAACCCAAAGTCCATAAAAGGAATTAAAAAATAAAAATATGAGCATAAATGAATAAAATAGAGAAAAAAGACTATATAAAAATTAATGAAACAAAAACCTGGTTCTTTGAAAAGTTGAACAAAATTTTTAAAAATATCTTTAGACACATTTAGGAGAAAACTCAAATAAAATCAGCAATGAAAGAGAAATTACAATGAACACCACATAAATACAAAGGACTGTACAGGAATACAATTAAGGGGTGCATACCACCAAATTCTATAGCCTAGAAGAAATGGATGAATTCTTAGAATACAACCTTCCTATTTTGATTCATGAAGTGACTAAATAGACTGATCACTATTAAGGGAATTCAAACAGTAATCCCCAAACTTTCAAAACAAAAGTCCACAACCAGATGGCTTCATTGGTGAATTCTACCAAAATACTCAGAGTAGTTAATACCACAATTCACAGCTTTTTCCAAAAATTTGAAAAAGGAGTGCTTTCTCACTTATTTTTATTAGGACAAAATTTACTTGATACTGATACCAAACAATGACAGTATATATCTATATCTATCTATATCTATATTTATCTATCTATCTATCTATCTATCTATAGATAGATAGATAGACATATTATCTCTCATGAATATATATGCAAAAATTGTTAACAAAATACAACAAAACATTAATGGATTATACATCATGATCAAGTGGACTTCATTCCAGGGATGCAAGGATGGTTCAATAACATTAACAAAATAAAAGGAGAGAAATCATATAATCACATCAATAGATGTAGAAAAGCATTTTGACAAGATACAACATTCATTTCTGATTAAAAAAAATTAAAAAGTTGGTATAGAAAGTGCTTCAATACAGTCATTGACTGTGCCCAGATCACTTCACCTTTCTGAGCCACATTTCTCAAATGTAGAATGAGGTTTGTAGTAGTATGAGTTTTAACAAATGGACTTTTGTAGAAGTTAAATGAGATAACCCATATAAGACTCTAATCTTGGTTCATAGTGCATAAAAACTTCTAAGTATATCATATTATTAACCAACATTTTGTAAATGAAGTGCTAAATGACAGTTCTTAACTTGTGTTGCATGAACAAAATTTCAAAGCCCAAGGTTATTGTGCCCATGGTTTTATAGCAAACGAAGTCTCTTCTATCCCTTGTTGAACAGGGTAGTAATTTCTTAGAGATCTCAGTTGTTCCTTGCCACAGTCAGTACTTTGGAGGTCCATGAGACCTCTTCTGGATAGGCTATTCAACCTTAGATGTAGAGAAAACATTAACCGAAGATTGAGATAAGATTCAATGATGTCCTATATAATAAAAACCTATAATAAAAGCCTAGGTAGTGTCATGTGATGTTGTCACAAGATGGCTGCCACAGATGGCCACCCTCACATCATCATAAGATGACCACCACAAGATGGCCATCCAGGGAAGGCAGTTGTGGGTGATCAGGCTGGCAGGAGAGGGTAGTTGGGAGCAACCAGGCCTTCAGGGGAGGGCAGTTGAGTGGGACCAGGCTGGCAGGGGAGGGAAGTTGGGGGTGATTGGGCTGAAAGGAGAGGACAGTTTGGGGCAATCGGGCCGGCAGCATTCCCAGATTGGAGAGGGTGCAGTCTGGGCTGAGGGACACCCCTTGTGCACGAATTTCGTGTACCAGGCCTCTAGTTAATCAATTAAAAAATAAGTAATTTCCTCAAATGAATCAACAATGCTGGGGGAAAACATTGTAAGATATATACATTATAAGCTATATGCATTAAAAATTAATTCTGATTTTCTAAAAAACATTTAAAATTTTAATTATTAAATTTTGGAGATCCCAGAGTAATTCTGAAAAGTGGAGAATGCAGTTACATTATTAACCTTCTTCCTACTCAGCATGGAGCAATAAAAGAAAACAGAAAACAAATAAACAAACAAAAAACTCCAGAAGGCAGGTGAATTTACAGAGAAGGAATAATTAAAACTGGATTCTCCTGACTTGTAATTCAGCCTGTTGGGAGGGATAATTTCCTCTGTGTTCAGACCAGTGTCTCTCAGGGAAGTAATGTGCTCAGAGGCGGGAGTAACAGTGGAAACAGTGCCTAATGAGTAGACATGGGAGCTGTATATATCTCCTCTACTGCAGTCCCTCAGGGTGGCCGTTCTTGAGCTGGACAGGATGTGGTTGTTGCTTTTGAATTCCTATGTCTGGCACAGGGACTGATGCTTCCCTCCTTCCTGTTGTTCTGTCTGGGAACAGGGCTTCAGTCTCCACCATCAACCATCCAGAATCCAGATTTGCACACAGAGACCTCCTTCTCAGGAACCCCACCCAGGTGAGTCAGAAGACCCATTAGGTACTTCACAAAATGTTCAGTGATATTGGACATGGGGAACTTTTACCTGAGGTCACCAGAGAGGCAAACCAATCTGGAATCAAGCCAAAAAATTGTCATGTTTGTTCGGTAGGTAGACTATTATTTGTAATGAATTTATTTAACATGTTAAAAAAAAAAGAAGTGTCTTTTGGATTCAGAAGTACATGGATCATTGTTACAATTCAATTGGGTGAGAACTAATAGGGATTGGGAGGTACAAAGTGGTTCCAGTAAAAGTGGAACATACCTGAGTTTTGCAATTAAGAGGAGCTGTAAAATAGAGAATTAATTTTGAAGGCTTGTCCAGTGAACCGAGGGCATTTTTTTTCATTGTTTAAGTTGGAATGTATTTTAGCATGCTCTGTTTTTATTAGAAATACCCAGACCATGGGAGATAAATATTACTTTGCAACATTTCTTGAGACAAACATTGTTGAGACATACAAATCACAATACTTTCTCTCATGTTGGGTATTCACATGAGAATTGTATTTAACATGCAAAAAAGAGTATGCTAATAAACTTTATAAATATTTTATTACCTAGAAGTGGAAAAGCAACAGAGACATTGGAGGGGCTGAAGAAAAAAGTATGCCTCAGCTCATGACCAATAATATCTACTCATTTATTTATTTACCTATTTATTTTTTTGAAAACTATATTTTATTGATCTTTTGCAGAGAGGAAGGGAGAGGGATAGAAAGTTAGAAACATCAATGAGAGAGAAACATTGATCAGCTGCCTCCTGCACACCCCCCACTGGGGATGTGCCCGCACCCAAGATACATGCCCTTGACCGGAATTGAACCTGGGACCCTTGAGTCCCCAGGCTGATGCTCTATCCACTGAGCCAAACCGGTCAGGGCTCCACTCACTTAACAAGAAGAAACTATGCTAAGATTTTAATTATATATTAACTAAATCTGGCAAACTTCCAGACAAAGGCTATTTCATTATTTGAGTGAGTATGTTAACATCTAGAATGGTTTACTTGGCTGTCCATGGACAAACAACTAATATATGGTAGCTCTGAGATTTAAAACCAGTTTTCTGATTCCAACAGTTTTGCATTTAATACCATTTAGAAAGTCCTTAATCATTTCATCATTAAATATTTGCTGCTATTGTTGTGCATTGTACATTTCTGTTGTAAATCATGTGTTTGTTCCCTTTGCTCATTTTTCTAGTGGGATGTTAAATCAATATTGTAAGATAAAATTTCCTTTTTCTGAGAATTCATTGTTTTTTTGCTGCTTTATTAGCTGTTCTGGGCATTTGAATGCTGCCAGAACAGAAGCAGCTAGCTCCTCATCACAAATACTCTGGAACTGCCTGAGCATTTTAGATATATATATTTTTTTCTCATACATGTCTATATCTTTCCTCTCTCTGTTTTGAAGTGCATTTTATGTTTTGTTATAATGGACTCCAAATAGTTACCTGAGTACAGAACCCATGCTTACGTGTTCAGGGGAGACTTTCACATTCTTCAGGGTAAAGATAATGTGATGTTGACACCTTCCTCGGGTCAGTTCTTTCCTAATTTTTGTGGCTGGAGTAAGTAGAGCCTTGTAGGGACAAGGGCTTAGCAGGTCAGAGTGCACTCTGAGGGTCTGGTGTGTGTGTGTGTGTGTGTGTGTGTGTGTGTGTGTGTGTGTGTGTGTTGGTTGTTTTGTGCTTGTGTATTTTGTGGGGCTTGAACAGTTGAAGGGCAGCAGTACCTGAGCCCATACACTCTAAATGTGACCCTTGAAATAAAGGTGCCAGAATGTGAGGAAACAAATGAAATTGAAGGGTCATTTCAACTGAAAGGACTTTTTGGAAACAAAATAGATACATTGAAGGGAACAACAAGTAATGGAGGGCTTCCCTGTGTCTTAAAGTTTGAGCAACAGCAAAGAGGCCAACTCACTCCTCAGCTTTCTCTGACTTCTCTCGTTGCTCTTGCTCACTCCCCTCTGGGCACTGGCTCCTTTTGGAGCCTTAAATATCTGAGACCGTGTCATTCTCAGGGTCTTTGCTTGGCTCTTTCACCAACAGGGCACACACTTCCCCGGATATCTTTGTGTCTTTCTCTCTGTCTTCCTTGAGGTCTTTCTTCAAATGGCACCTTGTTTGCAGGGCTTCCTGAACTCCCAATAAAAAAATAAAAATAAATAATACCCTCATTCACTGTTTTTTATACCTAATTTTTTTCTCCTGGAGAAAAAGTCTAAGTGGGACAAAACCTAGGAATCAGAGATGTCAGGAGAGATCCATTATGATGACCAGATCCGTATAAAAAAAAGTATATTGATTAATTTTTTTTGTTTTTCCTTTTGTTTGTTTTTTAACCTAACCCAAGGATATTTTTCTATTATTTTTTAGGGAGAGCAGAAGAGAGAGAGCGGAAGACAGAGAGAAACATCTATGGGAGAAATGCACTGAATAGTTGCTTCCTGTCTACTCCCCAACCAGGGCCCAGGCCAGGAAGGAGCCTGCAAACAAGGTACATGCCCTTGACAGGAATGGATCCCGGAACCCTTTGGTCCGCAGGTTCTATCCACTGAGAGATTGCCTCTGAGTCAAACTGGGTAGGGCTATATTAATTATTGATCACAAAATATAAATGGTAGCATTCCAACTTTTACTAAGGCTGTTTTGTAAGAAAATTAATCATATCATTTTTTTAGATCTTAGTCATCACCTCTACCCCATGGTACAAGGCAATGATTCCTCAGTTTCAGAATTTCTTCTCCTGGGATTATCAGAGGAACCAGCACTGCAGCCCCTCATATTTGGGCTTTTCCTCTCCATGTACCTGGTCACTGTGTTGGGAAACCTGCTCATCATCCTGGCCGTCAGCTCAGACTCCCACCTCCACACACCCATGTACTTCTTCCTCTCAAACCTGTCCTTGGTAGACATCTCTTTCACCTCCACCACCATCCCAAAGATGTTGTGGAACATCCAGACACAGAGCAGAGCCATCACCTATGCAGGCTGCATCACACAGATGTATTTTTTTATACTCTTTGCAGTGTTGGACAACTTTATCCTGACTGTGATGGCCTATGACAGGTATGTGGCCATCTGCCACCCCCTGCACTACACAGTCATCATGAACCCCCAGCTCTGTGGACTGCTGGTTCTGGTGTCCTGGATCATGGGAGCCCTATATAGCATGTTACAAAGTTTAATGGTGTTGCGACTATCCTTCTGTACATGCTTGGAAGTTTCCCATTTTTTCTGTGAACTCAATCAGATGGTCCAACTTGCCTGTTCTGACACCTTTCTTAATAACATGGTGGTGTGTTTAGGGACTGGGCTGATGGGTGGTGGTCCCTTTGTGTGTATCATTTACTCTTACTCTAAGATAGTGTCCTCCATTTGTAGAATCCCATCAGCTCAGGGGAAGTATAAGACATTTTCTACCTGTGCGTCTCACCTCACAGTTGTCTCCTTATTTTATGGAACAGGTCTAGGAGTGTATCTCAGCGCTGCGGCTACCCACAGCTCACACTCAAGTGCAGCAGCCTCGGTGTTGTACACTGTGGTCACACCCATGATGAACCCCTTCATCTATAGTCTCAGGAACAAAGACATAAAAGGGGCCCTGAAACAATTTGTTGGGATGCCAGTTATTCTTGGGATGAGGAAGTTTCTGTGATTGCAGGGCTCAAAGTCTTGGAGCCTTAAATTGTTATTCTTTAGTGAGCATGTGGTTGTAGAACTTGCTTTTCTATTTATTTCCTGGAATTTCCATTTGTTTGTTGCAACTTCTCTGTACAACTTCAGTAACCACTTTATTAAGCTTTTTGCTCTGTTATATGAACAGTTTCCTCCCTGTGTCTTTATTCTTACCTTTACAGTTTTTCCAACCATAGTCAGAAATACTTAGAAATTCCAGTTTATTTAATGGGCAACAGGGATTTCTTTAGACCCAGACAACAGCATGGTGGTTTCCAGAGGGAAGGGGGTAGGTGAGCACTAAAAGATCAAGGGGCCCAAATATATGGTGACAGAAGGTGATTTGACTGTGGGTGTTGGGCATCCAATACAATATACAGATTGTGTGTCAAAGAAATATACACTTGTAACTTATTGGATCTTATTAACCAACTTCCTCCTAATAAATTTAATTTTAAAAAAGAATAAGTTTTTCTGCAATGACATACATCATTGCATGTAATTTGTTCTTATTTTATAGATTGAATAATCCTAAGTGGTACTACCAACATGGAAAAACTTCACTTGGCTACCAAGACCATTTACCTAAGTTCATTCCAGGAAAATCTGAAATCACTGTTTTCATGTTTGTTTCCCTCATTTTTTATAATTCGGTATCTTAACAGCTTTTCCTGATACTATGGACTTTATCATTGTTTCCTTTAAGTCCCAGCCTGTTGGGAGTGATGCTGTAGGCTAGGAATGCCTGGGGCATTGATCTGGCCCTGCTACTTGTTACACAGACCACAGTTAAGGTTGAACTGGCCCTTGTGATCCTTATAATAATTGCTACAACCACCAAGAAACTATGAACACGCAAGATTCATTCCTCTCACCACGCTCAGGGGACCACAGAAGGCAGTCACGTGGAGAAAGAGAGAGAGAATGGCCTGGAGCTCTGTCTTTATTGGGGTCCCAGGGTAGGATGATAGGGTTTTGCAGATTAGTCCTTTCTTCGTGAATTTAAAACATAAGAGCAGGGGAAATTGTTCCTATAATAGGACAGAAAGCTTAATCATGTGGTTACTGAAATTGTATAGAGAAGTTGCAAGAACAGGAATTGGAGCGGGGGAAGTAAAGAGGATCACTCATGTGGAAGTCACCTGGGCTACTCGGGATTTTCTAAAAGGGGAACTTCGTGGTTGAGGGCAACCTGGGTGTTTATCGTGTAGCCGTGTCATATGATTGGCAGGCAATATGTTTATTTAACATGGGTATCTTTGAAATGATATCTCATAAATCAAAAACATAATGTCAGTCACTTACACTCTATACATGCTACTCTGCTTTTACCTTCTTTCTTGGTTTTATTGCCTAATTCTGCTCAGGGTCCAGAATGCCTACAGTAGTTATGGCAAAAAATTGATTATCAAATATATATCTCCCACAGGAATGTATATGGAAAGGCCAAATCGCATACTATCTTAGTGTCAGAGATTACCTTAAAAATGAGAAAGCAAAATGATTAATCACCCATTTTATTATTATGCAAGGTATTTCTTGTTCATGCTATATATCTACTCAGTTAGGTAAATATGCTGTACATCTATTCATGGAAGTATCAAAGACTGGCTCTTATGCATTAGGGTGTATTGTATGCATTGGTTAGTGTATTGTATCTTTTAATGAATCATTTTCCATGAAAATTCCAGTGCTGTCTACAATTGTGAGTTCTTTATAGCTCTAATAAAATATTTCTCCTTTTCTAAATTTGTGATAACTACAATAGGGAAGTAGAATGAACAATATTAAGATTATCTCTGCCTGGCTGGCATGGCTCAGTGTTTGAATGTTGACCTATGAACGAGGAGATCCTTGTTTCAATTCCCAGGTTTCAGGCTTGATCCCCAGTGTGGAGCTGGCAGGAGGCAGCCAATGAATGATCCTCTCTCATCATTGATGTTTCTATCGCTCTCTCTTCCTTCCTCTCTGAAATCAATAAAAATACTTTTTTAAAAAGAATATGGCTATTTAAAAAAAGAAATATCTAAGTGTATATCATAATCAACATATCCTATATAATAAAGACCTAATGCTAATTAGACCAAACAGCTGAACGACCTTCCAGACAACCTTCTGAATGAAGCTTGGGCTACAAGGGCCAGCTGAAGCTGCGAGGCATCCAGGGCTGAGAGGGCTGAGCCCCTTGTAGGAATTTTGTGCATCGGGCCTCTAGTATTTTATAATGAGGGACTTAACGACAGCTCTTACCTTGTGAAATAAGTACAAAATCTCTAATCATTTTGACAGATGCATTAGGAATCCAAAGGAGCATAGCTCTCCCCCAGTTGGAGAGGAGGATAGCAATTTTTGGAGCCATAAGGGCTGTGTCCCCCCACAAATTAGTGCTTGATGATGAAAGGGACCTGCTAGTGATGGGTTTCTTGGCCTCAGACTTTGGGGAAAATGTTAATTCAGGGTTATGATAAGGTGGTAAGAGGTCATACCTGTGGAAAGCAGAAGGATTAAGCACAGGAGAAATAAAAACTAAATTTTATTGACTTCTAACCTGGTCTCTTGGGATCAGAGAATCATTAGTAAAAATTTTCTTTCTGTTTATTTCAGAGACCCACAGGGAAATCAAATGCTTAGATGTTGGAATAACCCAAGAGAAATGTGCCTGATAATAACCCAAGAGAAATGAGCAGATTTAGAGAGAGCTATAAATACCTCCCCTGTGGAGTCCTCAGCTTGTACAATGTTGATGGGCAGGGCATGGCTGCTGCTTTTGATTCCTAAGCTGGGTCAGGAACTGATGCTTCACTCCTTCCTGCTGTCTCTTGTGGGGACAGAGCATCAGTCCCATCATCAACCATCCAGGGAGGATTTCCACACGGAGACCTTCCTCTCAGAGATCCATCCAGGTGAGTCTGAGAGCCCAGCAGGTACATCAGGAAAGGGTCAGAGAGGCTGGAACCTGCGAACTTTTACCTGAGTCACTGGGAACTTAATCAGCTAGTCCCGGAGACAAGCTAGTATTGTGTCTATATTCTTGGTTAAGTCACTAATGTGTAATGGATTTCCTTAATACATTAAGAAAGGTGTGTTTGTTTGATCTACACTACAAAGACCATAGCTGACAATTAAGCGGTGGGTGTGGGTATATAGTTGGGTATACACCGTAAAAATGAATGAAATGCATAAATGAAGACATATCTGAGGAGTTTTGCTCTTTGGGGAGCAAGGAATAGAGTATTAGGTGTGGAGCACAGTGCAGTGAAGTGAGAGTGTTTATATTAAAAGTCTAAGATGGTGTGGGAGCTCCTTACATGTCCTGCATGGTTCAGGGTTCCTGTTCAGGGTTTGAGTTCTGGAGGAGGCAGCACACAAAATGAAGAGAGAGAGACGAGAAAAGAGTGAATTTGGAATAATGGGGATCAGGTGTGGCATCTTTCCTGTAGTGGGTAAGATTGCCCACTCCTCTGGTCTTGCTCAAAGCTTTAATTAAGGCAAATGGGGAAAACAACCATATCCTTATCCTAAGGGCAGGAAATTCCAACAAATTCCAAAGAGGCAAGAAGAATTTACATATTAGTAACAGAGGTGGAGGGCTGCTTTAACTATCAATGTCTCTATCTAAACGATGAGTGAATAGCTCCCCCACTATTCAGAGCAATTAAAGTCGACCAGCCTTCAGGCACATTTCTCTACTAGTGACAATGACCAGTCTCTGGCAAAATGGAGTGTGTTTGAGCATGTTTTGTATTTATTGAAAGGACCCTGACCAGTGCAGGGAGTTGGTTCTTGCAACAGCAGTTCTTGAGTCATACATTGCAGTGTCTTCTCTAATGCTGGGTATACACATGAGAAAAGTTATTTAATAAGGCTCAGATGAATACAAAATATTCATTAGAAAGACAAACTTGCTATATGGTAAATGTTCATATACATTGGAACCTGATTCCAGAATCATTGAATGAATAATAACTGAGCATCCCCCATGTGACAGAACAATCTAGGAACATTATGTATTATATTCCTTTAGATATGTCTTTACAATTTAATTATTAACAGATGTTGATATCATTAAACTGTTGCTATTTTATGAATTATTTCAATTAATATTTGATTCTTCATTCAATTATATTTATTTTGGTTGTTTTGAAACTACTATTTTTAATCTGGTTTATTATTCCTCCATTCTTTCCATGTTGTCACTGTTCACATTCTTAGTTTTGTTTCTATGTGAGTGTGTATCCATGCACATACCTCTGTGAAAATTCCAAATGTGAGCAAAGCAGGTGACATCCTGCTCTTTTGAATCATGCAGCACAACAGTGAGGACAGAGAATAATGAAATAAATGTGTGCTCAAAATAATGTCCTCAGGAAGATCCATTTGAAGAAAGCTCTCAGTATAAATAGATAGAATTGTCACGGTGTGGGCAGGTATGTAAAGCATGGTCTGGGAGGTTTAGCATGTTGGACGAAGACCCGAACCAGGACCAGAGTATGCCTACTGGATTTGTCATAAAAGAGATCAAAACCCAAAGCCCAAGAAATAATAGAAAAGATGCCACATCAGAAAAAGAAGAATGGGCCTAACCTCACCCTCTATCATCCTATATAATAATAAACAAACATGCAAATTAGTCCTCACTCCACTACACTAAGCTACGCCCAACAGTCATGCCCACCAGCCAATCCAGAGTGATATATACATTAACCCAACAAAGATGGCTGCGGCCAGAGCCGGGTTACTTGCGTTGCAGCCACAGCTACCATGTAAGCATCCCGGTTCTGCCGCTCTAGGCCTGTTGGAGACTCAGAAGGCAGGGGAGACAGAGAAATCTGGCTCCAGCGCCTGAGGCTAGCTTAGGCAGGAGATGAAGAAGCTGCCTGCATGATCGCAGGCCGAAGCCGGAGGAGAACCCGCCCACCTGTGGTCCAGGGGAGACAGAGAACCCGGGCCCAGTGCCTGACGCTGGCTGAAGCCTAGGAGACACCTGCTGTGAGCTGTTGGCGGGTCCAGAATGGAGGGGTTCATGCTTCAGAGGTGGAGGCGCTCCTACTTTGCAGCAGCAGTGCCCAGGCTGCATGGCTTTGGCCACCCTTGCTGGGCCAGGCGTCCTGGACAGGGAATGGAAGCAGGATGGTGGCAGGGGAAGGGGGGGCAGTGAATACCTGGCCGGGGCTGAGCCCTGTGCTAGGGATTAATGCCCCCTCTCCATGGAAGCTTTAAGGAAAGGAGAGCTGCTCCCTCTCTCTCACACACACCCCCTTCTGGACCTCCTATCTCGCTGGCTTCATTTTCTCCACCATGGGGGAGGGGCAGGGGTCTCCTGTAAGGGGCCCCAGGTCTCCCTTCAGAGCTGGGGTGAAGGGGGGGAGCCAGGAGACAAAGAGATGGGCTAGGGGCGGGGTGGAGGGAGCAGCAGCCCTGGAGAGTTTGGGGGGGAAGTAACCAGGTAGGGGAGGGGCGAAACAGGAGGGAGGGAAGAACTTTATAAAAGAGTCAGTGGACAGCAGAGTTAAAGAAGGAAACAGGATGTATGAGTGAACTGTAGGACCTATAATGAAAATCAACTATAGTTGTGTACTGGGGACAGATTTTAAAAGTAGGAGTCAGAAAAGAAAAAAGATAAATGATAGTGAATAATTAGGCAGGTAGATAGATAGGTATTAAAACAGTGAAATTAAGTAGAGAAGAATGTATGGCAAAGGTACGATGAGAGACAAAGAGGGAGGGAAGAAAAGTTATTAAGGGGGAGCTGATAGAGCTTAAAAAGAGAATGGGGAGAAGGAAGGAATGGGGGAGGGAGCAAAGTAGGTCTGAGGAAGGAAGTGAAGAAAAAAATTAAGGTGGGAAGGAAGGAAAAGAGAAGGGTGGGCAGGGGTAAAGATAAAGGAAAGAAGGAATATGGGGAGGGAAAGAGGGTAGCAGAAAAATGGGAAGAATTATGATGGAACAGAAGTAGGAAATAAGGAGGAAAGAAAAGTTTATAAATGATGAGTTAGTAGGAAAAGTGTTACATAAAGGAGAAAAATTGTGTGAGAGGGAGAAGCCAATAAGGAAGTCAAATACAATTGTGTGAAGGGGAAAAGATTAAAAAAGAAAGTTAATAGGAGTGATCAGGCCAGCAGGGGAGGGCAGTTAGGGGGATCAGGCAGGCAAGAAGAGTGGTTAGGGCAGGCAGACAGGTTAGTGGTTAAGAGCCAGAGGTCTGGAATAGCGAGAGGGTTGCCCAACTGCGGACATCCCCTGAGAACTCCATATTGGATAGGGTGCAGGTCAGGCTGAGGGACCCCCTGTCCCCCACTCTCCTCCCCAGTGCATGAATTTCCTGCACCAGGCCTCTAGTATTGTAATAAAGAATCAGAAATAAATAAAATAATAGTTGTAATTGTATAAAAATCTGTTTAATAAACAGAGGGTGAGAGAGAAAGGAATGAAATGAAACGAGGAGTTTAAAATGAACTCAAAAGAACAGGTGTAAGGAAGAAAAATCTTCCTTGGTTCTGGTAGCATTTGAACCCTAAACATATTCCCCGGATGCCCAACAAAATAATAAGAGAACAAAAAGAAACTTGTCTAAAAGACAAAAGTGGAGATGTCTTTATGATGTCACTTTACATATTGTTCACTCAAAGCAAAGGGATAAACCAACACTTCACAGAAGAAAATATAATGTGGAACATTTTAAATATCAAGCAGTAGAATACTTGCATTTTCTGTACCTATGTATTCATAATTATATAACCACTTCATTTTTATATAATACTAGAGGCCCGGCACACTTTCTTCTTTTTTTTTCCTTTCTTTAAAAAAAGTTTTTTTTCTTTATTGATTAAGGCATTATACATGTGTCCTTATCGCCCCATTACACCCCCGAAAACCACCCCTCATGCCCTCACGTTCCTGGTGTCTGTGTCCATTGGTTAGGCTTATATGCATGCACACAAGTCCTTTGGTTGATCTCCCCTCCTTACCCCCACCCTATCCTACCCTCCCTCTGAGATCTCACTCATTCATGGAATATAATGAACCACATAAACTGATGATCAAAAACAGATCCCTTCACCTTCTTTCATCTAGTACTCCCTTCCCACACCCATCACCCCCAACAGCTGCCTGTCATTCCATGTATTTGTGCCTCTGTTTCTATTTTGTCCTTCATTAGATTTTACATATAAGTGAGAGCATATGGTAGTTGTCTTTCTTGGTTTCATTTCACTTAGCATACAAATCTGCAGGTTTATCATGCTGTCACCAACAATAAGACTCCCCCCACCTTACCCTCCCCCTTTTTTCTTTTACAACTAACTAGTGATCCATTGTACTGCAGCTCTTTTTTTCTTTATTTTTTTCTTTTATTTTTTTATTTTTCATACCACAGCTCTTTTATACATTCATATACTGGTGGGCACTTGGGCTGTATTCAGATCTTGGCTATTGTAAATAATGCTGCAATGAACATAGGGGTGCATATATTCTTTTGAATTAGTGTTTCAGGTTTCTTAGGATATAATCCTTGAGCTGAAATAACGGGACCTAAAGGCAGTTTTATTTTTTATATTTTGAAGAAACTCCATACTGTTTTCTACAGTGACTGCAGCGCCCACCCCTGTCTACATTCCCACCAACAGTGCATGAAGGCTCCCTTTGCCCCACATCCTCGTCAGCACATGTTGTTTGTGGAATTATTGGTGATAACCATTTTGCATGTGTGAGGTGATATCCCTTTGTAGTTTTCATTTGAATCTCTCTAATGGTTAGTGATGTTGAGCATTATTTCATATGTTTATTGGCCAAATGTACCGGGCTATATCCTCTTTGGAGAAGTGTCTAGTCAGGTTCCTTTCTCTTTTAAATTGGGTTGTTTATCTTTTCCTGATGTTGAGTTATATGAATTCTTTATATATTTTGGAAAATAACCCCTTATCAGATGTGTCATTGGCAAATACGGTCTCCCATTCAGTGGATTCCCTTTGCATTTTGCTGATGGTTTCTTTTTCTGTGCAAAAGCTTTTGAGTTTGATGTAGTCCCATTTGTTTATTTTTTCTTTTGTTTTCCTTGTCTGAGGAAATATATTGGCAATAATGTTGATGTGAGAAATGTCTGAGATTTTACTGTCTGTTATCTTCTAGGATTTTTATTGTTTCATGACATACATTTAAGTCCTTTATCCATTTTTTCAATGAAATTGGGTCCATTTATTTGTTGTATTTGGTCTATTCGTATATTCTACCCTCCTCCATGGAACAGCCATAGAGCTCATATCCACACTTGCTGCCCAGTTTTCTAATAATAAATACTAGCAAAGTATAACAACTCTGATCTGCCCATTATTTTCCTGGATCATCCTGAGAGTTAGTTTCAGTTTGATGTGGTGAGTCTTCTTTTCCTTAAATCAAATTAGTTAAAAAATTACAAATTTTTACTGTAGAGAGTATTACAGATGTCTCCCCCCACTCCAATGACCCCCTCCACCCTAGGCCATCACCAATCTAGATAAGATCTTTGGTTAATCTCTTCCCACCCACACACCCTCCCCGCTTCCCTCAGAGATTCTTCAGTCTGCTCCACACCCTGATTCTATTTTATTCACCAGCTTATTTTGTTCATTAGATTTCTATTTATTTTGATTTTTAGATTCAATTATTGACAGATATGTATTTATTGCCATTTTATTGTTCATATTTCTTCTTCTTCTTCTTCTTCTTCTTCTTCTTCTTCTTCTTCTTCTTCTTCTTCTTCTTCTTCTTCTTCTCCTTCTTCAATATTCTCTCTCCTCTTCCTCTTCAATTTCAATTCTTAATGATAGCTTTGCTTGATAGAGTAATATTGGTTGTAGGTTCTTGCTATTCATCACTTTGAATATTTCTTGCCACTCCCTTCTGGTCTACAAAATTTCTGTTGAGAAATCAGCTGACAGTCATATGGATGCTCATTTTTTAGGAAACTAACTGCTTTTCTCTGGCTGTTTTTAATATTTTCTCATTGTCTTCAGCCCTTGGCATTTTAATTATGATGTGTCTTGGTGTGGGACTCTTTGGGTTCCTCTTCTTTGGAACTCATTGTGCTTCCTGCACTTGTAAGTCTATTTCTTTCACCAGGTAGTGGAAGTTTTCTGTTGTTACTCCTTCAAATAAGTTTTCAATAACTTCCTCTCTCTCTTTTCCTTCTGGCAACCCCATAGTGCAAATGTCGGCATGATTGAAATTGTCCCAGAGGCTCCTTATATTATCTTCATACTTTTGGATTCTTTTTTCTCTTCTGATTGGCTAGGCTATTTTTGCTTCCTCATATTCTAAATAGTTGCTTTGATTCTCTGAATTTGCTAAGTGTATTGATGAGTCCCTGTAAATTCTTCTTTATTTCTATTAGAGTATGCTCAATTTCTGATTGTTCTTTTTTTCACACCTTTGAAATTCTCACTAAGATCCTGGAAAGTCTCACTAAGTCCCTTAAAGCTCTCACTAAGTCCATTGAAGCTCTCATTAAGGTTCTTCATAAGGTTCTTCATACGGTTGTATGCTATCATTTTGCACTCTGTAAACAGTAGTTTACTTGCTTTCATTTGTTCACTTTCGACATATTTCTTTGTTTCTGCATTTTTAAAAAAAAGTATTGATTTTTTATAGAGAGGAAGGGTGAGGGATAGAGAGGTAGAAACATTGATGACAGAGAAATACCTATCAGTTGCCTTCTGCACAGCCCCCACCAGGGATGTGCCCGCAACCAAGGGATATGCTCTTGAGCAGAATCGAACCTGGGACCCTTGAATCCACAGGCCAGCGCTCCATCCACTGAGTCAAACTGGTTAGGGCTGTTACTGCATTTTTTAGCTGATTCCCTGTCTTCATTTCTGTGTATTAAGTAGAGTTTCTATGTCTCCTTGAATGGTGGTGTGGCCTTGTGTAGTAGGTGTCCTGAAGGGCACAGTGGCTCAGCCTCACCAATCACCTGAGCTGGGCACTCTAGTTGTGCCCTGTGTGGGCCATTTGCACAGTCTTGTAGTTGAGCCTTGATTGCTGTTGGCCTCACTGGGAGGATTGACCTCCAGGCCAACTGGCTCTGAGGACCAGCTGTGATTACAATGGGAGAGCAGGTGCACTGGAGACATCCCTATGGAGCAGGATTTGCTTCAGTGGGGCTTTTGGTGCTCACAAGGTCTGCCCCTTGAGTATGTTGCTTGTGGATGAGTAGAGATGAGTAGAGTTGTAACCTGCTATGGTCTAAAGCAGTCCACCAGGTGCATTGGCTCTGTGGCCTCCCAGGAGGTGCAAAGTGAGCCATTGCCTGGGGCAATTGG
>PVJC01037766.1:0-17063 GCA_004026665.1 Murina feae
AAGAATTTTTTTTAAGGTGGATTTTTTAAAATATGTGACTTTTTTTCCTACTCAGGTGACACTTTCACACATTCAACAAAACATCTTATCAAGTACCTGGTCCCTGTGTCTGACACTTTTTTTTTTTTTTCCTAATACATTTTTATTGATTTCAGAGAGAGAGAGAGAGAGAGAGAGAGAGAGAGAGGCATTAAGGATGAGAGAGGAAAATTTATCATCTGCCTCCTGCATGCCCACACTGTGGATTGAGCTGTAAAACATCCTGGATGTTTTGTTGATAGTAGAGTTTGAATATTCTTATGGTGGGAGGGTTCTGTACCTGATGGGTTTTCTTTAAGGTATTTATGTTATACAATGGAGTTTTTCTTTCTAGCCTATTCATACATTTTGGAAAATTCAAGTAGATCATCACCCCGGGATTCGGTCTGTTTGATTGAAAGTCTTTTCTCTAAAGAGACTTCAGGGCTTCGATATATAGAACTCTTAGGCTCTAAGCAACTATTTTGATATCGATGTGTGTCCCTGTACCCCCCCCCCCCAGCATCATTGGAAAGTAAGCAGTTTATACAACTTTATGATTTTTGCCCTTTTGCATAAACTATTTCATGTGTTAACTATTCTGCTTGAATATCAGAGCCTACATTGACTTTGACATTTGTGACCATTATTTAAATAGCCATTGGAAGTTTTACATAGTTTTTCCAGTAGATATTGCCATTGCTTAAATTTTTCTTAAAAATTCCTTTCAAACCTGTTCCACGTTCTTTCAGTTATAATAGTGTCCCCATTATCCATGGATTCAGTTACCCTTGGCTACCCTTGATTAGCCAGTCTAAAAATATTAAATGAAAATTCCAGAAATAAACTTAGTTCACACGTAAGTTTTACATTTTGCACGGTTTTGAGTAGCATGCTAACTGAAATTTTGCACTGTCTAGCTCTGCCCCACCCAGGACATGAATCATCCCTTCATCCAATGTATCCACACTGTACATACAATAATACACTTAAGATATTTTAAAAGGCCACTTTCATATACTTCCATTATGCTATAGTTATAATTCTATTTTATTCTTAGTTATTGGTAATCTCTTTGCCTAATTTATAAATTAAACTTTTTCATAGGTATATATGTACTAGTGCCCGGTACACAGATTCATGCACATTGAAAGGAAATTAATTAGAAGGCGGGGTGGGGCGGAACTGGGCGAAAAGGGCTGGACAGGCTCTGGAGCCAGCCTCCTGCGGTCCCTCCCCTGCTGGCTGCACCTGGGGCAGCACCTCAGCTTGAAGGGCATCTGCAGAGTGAGCCGGTTCCTCTGGCAGGTGGGGTACCTCAGCCTGTCCTGTGGAGATTGCCCAAAACCAGCTCTCCAACATCCCGAGGGGTCCCGGATTGTGAGAGGACGGTACTCGGGGTGATGCACCATGGAATCAGGCTCCCTCCTCTCTGGTATCGTAGTGCTCACCTGAGAACTGCTGCTACCAAGTCATTGGAGCTTGGCGACTCCTGCATTGAGTGTCTACCCCCTGGTGGTATGTGTCATAGCAACCAGTTGTTCAGCTTTCAGTCTATTTGCATATTACCCTTTTATTATATAGGACTAGAGGCGTGGTGCACAAATTCATGCATGGGTGGGGTCTGGCCACCCATCCCGATGGGGCTGATGGAGGCAGGGGGAAGGGCTGCAGGCAGTTGGTTGTCCGCCCTGCCCCCGATTGGGGTTGGTGGGGGACGTAGAGAAAATATGGTATATATGGAGTTCAGTGCTATGTGCAGTGTCAGGCACCCACTGGTTAAGGGCGGACTTTTTTTTTTTTTCTTTTTTCTTTTTCTTTTTTTTTTTAAGAGAGAGGGAGGGAAACATCAACGTGAGAATGTCATTCAGCTGCCTCCTGCACACATCCTACTGGGCATTGAGCCTGGGCATTTACCCTGACCAGGAACTAAACTGGCAACTTTTCAATGCATGGGGACGATACGCAACCAACTGGGCCAACACTGGCCAGGGCCAGAATACTGTATTCGTAATGAGATGGTCATATAGATCTGAGATCTTAGAATATATCCCTTGGATAAGGGCAGACTATGGTATTCTTAATGAAATGGTCATATGGAACTACGTAGGGCAAAAAAGCTTTGTCAGAAATGATGTGTCTAACTTCTTTAATGGGTCAAAAACTGGCTGTTAAAGTAACTATACTATGAGAGGAATATTCACTTGGGCTTTGTAAATTTGGGTGTGCTTGTTTAAAGGAAATCATTTTTATACATTTTTATGGTAAAGTCTTAAATTCCTAGATTAACTTAAACATTTAAATATTATAAAAGGCCAGTAGTGAATTATATTTATAGTTATCTGGATGAAAATATTTCAATTCAGTCCATTTACTGGTTTGAATGTTTCATGCTATCGCCTCATCTTTAAACAGGTTAGCCCACATTGACTGCTTTAACAGTATCTGGCCTGAGCTGGTTTGGCCCAGTGGATAGAGCATCGGCCTGTGAACTAAAGGTTCAATTCTGGTCAAGGGCACATGCCCGGGTTGTGGGCTCAGTTCCCGGTGGGAGACTTGCAGGAGGCAGCTGATCAATGATTCTCTCTCATCATTGATGTTTCTATCTCTCCCTCTTCCTTCCTCTCTGAAATCAATCAAAATAAAATAATAATAATGTCTGTAAAATTGAGTTACTTGATTGGCTTCTAGAGGTTTGTGTAATTATAACCAAACTTAGAAAATATCTCCAAACAATGAGTTACTTTCAATTTAATCAAATAGCTGGGGCTTAATATAACTATAAATCAGCTTGAAGGTGAATTTCCGTTTATTGTATTCTAGGGGCCTGGTGCACGAAATTCATGCGGGGGGGGGGGGGAAGGGGGCTCAGACCAGCCTGCCCCCTCTCACATATTGGGAGCCCTCAGGGGGTGTCCTACTGACGGCTTAGGGCCGCTACCTGCTCCCCTTGGGGAGCGGGCCTAAGCCGTAGTCTAGCCTCCCTTTGTGGGAGGCAACCAGGATAATCAAGGGAAGCCACTAGCCCCATCACCCCGCTGCTGCAGCCACTGCCAGTCACCACAGCCACCAAGATGTTTTCATCAACACAGCTCCAGTCCCTTCACCATGAAGAAATGACAACTTTCTTTAGGCATTTTCAAAATGTGTCTTTCATAGGATATGATCTTTATTTTTTTTATCCTCACCTGAGGATATGTTTCTATTGATTTTTTAGAGAATGTGGAAGTGAAGGGAAAAACAGAAAGAAACATCAAAGTGAGAGGAACACTTTGACTGGTTGCCTCCTGCATATGCCTTGACCTGGGCCTCCAAGCCAGCGGGTAGCCTGCAACCTGGGTACATTCCCTTGGTCAAAATTGAACCCAGACCTTGCAGTCAGTAGGCTGAGGCATTATGCGCTGAGTCAAACCGGCTAGGGCAGGATATGACATTTCTTAGCCCTCCAGCATTGGACCTTCATTTTTTTTTCTCCAGGAGTGTGGTGGAAAAACCCTAGATCACCTTTAGGGATTCTTATTACCCAGGTTACTAAGAATATTACCCGTGGCAGACAGGGAGCTTAGCCAATGAGTGGTAAGAAAAGGTGTTTCCTTTGTAGTTCACTCCCATCACCGGCCCACCCCTGCCCCTCCAATCCCAGCTCCACCCTTGCCCAGGCCTGTAACCTCTGCCTGAGGCTGCAGGCCTGAGCAGAAGACCCCCAAGCCCCTCTGATCCCCGGCTTCACAGAGCCCAGGCCTCTGCAACCACTGGCTCTGATCCTGCCCCCTGCCATTGCCGGCTCTG
The DNA here is from genome assembly GCA_004026665.1 of Murina feae. Lineage (NCBI taxonomy): Eukaryota > Metazoa > Chordata > Mammalia > Chiroptera > Vespertilionidae > Murina > Murina feae. The sequence continues at coordinate 3,808 of PVJC01037766.1, forward strand.
CCCTTTCCCCACTGGCAGCCTCTGGCCAAGGCTGCAGGCCTGGGCAGGGGACCCTGAGACCCCTGCTTTCCGGCTCCACCGGTGGCCAGACCCCTGCGATTGCAGGCTCTGCCCCTGCCCCTCCAATTGCTGGCTCTGCAGAATCCAGGCCCCTGTTAGGCTAACCTCATATCCCTCCGATCACTGGCTCTGCCCCTGCCCCCTCTGATCGCCTGTTCCACCCCTGGGCCCTGCCTCCACCACCTGCCTGACTAACAGGCCTGACCACTTCAGTGGCAGGGCTGAGCCAGACTGGGCACCGCCATGTTTTGGCTATGGGGGTAGCCATCTTTGTCATGGAGTGATGCCTAATTTGCATATTACTCTTTTATTAGGATGTGGCTATGGGCACCTCCATCTTGTGGCCATGGGGGCGACCATATTTGTCACAGTGATGCCTAATTTGCACATTACTATTTTATTAGATTGGATAGTGTTATTTATGTAGTAAATGAACATTTTAAAACTCATTTTAAATAACTGGACTTTGTTTTCAGAAAGCCACAAAGAAAACTGATAAACCCAGATTAGAAGAAAAAGATGATTTAGATGTAACTGAACTCACTAATGAAGATCTTCTTGATCAACTTGTGAAATATGGGGTGAATCCTGGCCCTATTGTGGGTAAGTTGACAAAATTTCAAATATTTTTTCTGTGAAGTAGTACCTGAAATTGTTTTTTTCTCTTACCTAGCAGTTAAAATTGTTTGGGTTCTCAGGGCCACTCTATCAATCATTTATATGAATGACTAGGACCTTATTTTTTCTAACTGTAAATGAGAGAAATAAAATGAGGGCATTGAACTAGACAGTATCCAAGATTACCTTACCTCTGTTTCATATGTGCTCATGTATTTATTACCTGGTGAGACACTTGGTAATATGTGTCTTGTATGTCAGTTGAGAAAAATCTGAGGTAACATGACTGGCCAAAGTCATCAGTAATTTAATTGACTTGTTAATATAACTTCAGTTAATCAATACCTAGCATTTTCCGTTGTTAAAAGGACCCTTTTTTCTCTTTTTTTTATTTTTAATGGAAGAAAAACCAATTTAATATGTGCACGTGGAAGAATCATAAAAAGTCTTGTTTTGGTTAGAATTCAAAATGGTATCATGAAGAACACACTAAAAAGAAAAGTTGGAACTAAGCACACTGAATTACTATCATTTGATTACTTTTGCAAGGCTGAGTATGCCTTAATTTTAGAAGGTCTTGGCAATATATAACCTCAGGATGAGGAAGTTCTACATATTTTTATCTTCTAAGTTCTGTGAAAGTTTGAACACTGGAGATTTCTGGGTTCATTTTCTCCTATATATGTAGGAGCAAACAGGGATTTTGAATGCGCTTTTCTTTTGTTCTATTAATAACTGTATCTAAGTACATAGTATTTACCTATTAATATTACCAGCAGATATTTGATACCCCTTTAAAATTTCATTTAAAATTCAAAAGGGAGATGTTGAAAAATGTGTATTATTATCCATGTATATAAAAAGACAGCAACGGGAACACTGTAACAACCCAAATGACTTATTGCTATGATGCCCACTATGGCAAGCGTACTAGTTCAATCAGGGGGTGGGGCTGGCCGACCTCCTTCAGCCCCTCCCTCCAGCCAGCTCTGCCCCCAATTGACCTACCCTCCACTGCCCATTTTGGGGGCTGGGCCCACTGGCCAATTGCCCATCATCTCCTCCTCCCAACAGGCCCAGCCCCGATCTGCCGATTGGGTCTGGGCCAGCTGGACCCCACCCATGCACGAATTCATGTACTGGGCCTCTAGACAATATGTATTAAATTACATGTTGATATACAGACTATTCCTTTTTCTCCCCCAGCTATATTGTATAATTTATAAAATTATATATATTTAATGTTTTGATATAATCGTGAAATGATCACCATAATCAAGCTAATTAACATATTCATCACCTCACATAATTTTTTTGTGTGTGGTGAAAGCAGTTAAGATTAAACTTCTTACCAAATTTGAAGTATATAATACAGTATCATTATCTATGACCCATGTTGTACATTAGATTTCCAGAACTTACCCATCTTGTATAACGAAAATTTCTTTAAAATATATTTATTTTTTTATTTGTTTTTATTAAATCTTTATTGTTCAGATTATTACAGTTGTTCCTCCCCCTCCCCATAGCTCCCATCCCCCTGGTTCCCACCCCACCCTCTGCCCTTACCCCCCCACACACACACACTGTCCTCATCCATAGGTGTACAATTTTTGTCCAGTCTTTTCCCACACCCCTTTTCCCCCAAGAATTGTCAGTCCCCTCCCTTTCTATGCCCCTGATTCTATTATATTCACCAGTTTATTCTGTTCATCAGATTTTTTTATTCAATTGATTTTTAGATTCACTTGTTGATATGTATTTGTTGTTCATAATTTTTATCTTTACCTTTTTTTCTTCTTCCTCTTCTTAAAGAATACCTTTTAGCATCTAATCTAATAAAAGAGTAATATGCAAATTAACCATCATTCAGAGACACCTAAGCCATGCCCATAAGCTAAGCCACACCCACCAGCAAATCAGAGCAGCTGTATGCAAATTAACCCAGCCAAGATGGCGGCCAGCAGCCACGGAGCTAGGGCAAACAGGAGGCTTCCTTTGCACCAGCGATGGAGTTGAAACTGCCTGCCTAGGCCAGCTGAGCCTCTGCTCAAGGCAACAATGTTTTAATTATAGAAGCCACAGAGCTGAAGCAAACAGGAGGCTTCCTTGCTTGACTAGGCCTCCACTCAAGGCAACAAAGTTTCAATTAAAGAAGATAAATAAACCCCAGAAACCTGATTCCAGTCAGCCTCGCTGGGACGTTGGGTCAGTGGGAGCTGTGGGCAGCCTGCAAACGGCCCTCAGTCCCTCATCCAGGCTGGCCAGGCGCCCCAGTAGGGACCCGAACCCTGAAGAGATTGTGAGCAGCCTGAAAATGGCCCTCAGCCCCTCAGCCAGGCTTGCCACACCCCTATGGGGTGAGGGTCCCACTGAGGGGCTTGGCCAGCCTGCAAACAGCCATCAGCCCCTCACCCAGGCTGGCCAGGCACGCCAGCAGCTGGACATCCCCTGAGGGGTCTCAGACTGCGAGAGAGGGCACAGGCCAGGCTGAGGGACCCTCCTGAGTGCACAAATTTTTGTGTACTGGGCCTCTAGTTTCATATAATACTGGTTTGGTGTTGCTGAACTTCTTTAGCTATTTCTTATCTGTTAAGCTTTTTATCTGACCTTCAATTCTGAATGGTAACTTTGCTGGGTAAAGTAATCTTGGTTGTAGATTCTTGCTATTCATCACTTTGAATATTTCTTGCCCCTCCCTTCTGGCCTGCATAGTTTCTGTTGAGAAATCAGCTGATAATCATGTGTACTCCCTTGTAGGTAACTAATAGTTTTTCTCTTGCTGCTTTTAAGATTCTCTCTTTGTCTTTTGCTCTTGGCATTTTAACTATGATGTGTCTTAGTGTGGTCCTCTTTGGATTCCTTTTGTTTGGGGTTCTCTGCGCTTCCTGGACTTGGAAGTCTATTTCTTTCACCAGGTAGGGGAAGTTTTCTGTCATTATTTCTTCAAATAGGTTTTCAATATCTTGTTCTCTCTCTTCTTCTGGTACCCCCCATAATTTGGATGTTGGTACGCTTGAAGTTGTCTCAGAGGCTCCTTACACTATCTTCATCTTTTTGGATTCTTTTTGCTTTTCCAGTTAGGTGTTTTTTGCTTCTTTGTATTTCAAATCTTTGACTTGATTCTTGCAGTCCACTAGTCTGCTGTTGGATCTCCGTATATTATTCTTTATTTCAGTCAGTGTATGCTTAATTTCTAGTTGGTCCTTTTTTATATCCTCGAGGGTCTCATTAGATTTATTGAGGGTCTCATTAAATTTATCGGTGGTTTCTAGAAAATTCATGAAAAACCTTAAAACTGTAATTTTGAACTTTATATCCAGTAGTTTGCTCTCCTCCATTTTTGTCATTTGTGATCTATTTCTTTGTCTTCATGTTTTCACTGCTTCCCTGTGTTGATAGAGTGGCTTTCTGTGCTAGGTGTCCTATAGGGCCCAGTGGCTCAGCCTCCCCAATTACCTGAGTTGGACATTCTTGGTGCACCCCTTTGTGGGCTGTGTGCACATTCTTATTGTAGTTAAGCCTTGATTGTTGTTGGTATCACTGGGTGGAATTGACCTCCAGGCCAACTGGCTGTGAGAATCAGTGGTCTCTATGGTAGGAGAACTTCTGTGCTGGAAACACCGTTATGGGGCAAGACTTGCTTCAGTGGGGCTTTGGTGCTCACTTAGTCTATCCTCTGAGTGTGTGTGTCCCTTATGGATCTGATGAGTTGTAATCTGGATGCTCCCACTCTGACCATTGGGTACACTGGCTCTTGGATCTCTAAGGAGGTGCTAATTTAGCCTCTGCCTAAGGCTACCCAGCCAGAGCTATGAAGAGATATGCAGATTCCTCTTCTTTGGGGTTTGGAGGTGCCCAGATGAGGCCCAGCTGTGAAGCAATGCAAGCTGATGTGGGGCCTTGGGCCTTCGTTTGGATGTTTTGGGTCTCTCTGACTTGCCTGCAGTTTGTTAGGTAATTTTAGGTTGCAAAGGGCCTGGCCATTCATATGCAAAAGCCTCTACACAGCTTGGGTGAGGCGGGGTCTCGGAATCAGCAGGGTGGAGCAAACAGCTATGGCTGATCCTCAGCCCTGCCCTAAAAGGCCCTGGGTCTCAGTGTCCCTCAGTAATCCCTGCAAGCAACGCTGAGAGAAAGCTGCCCTCAAGTTCCCGATTCCAGACAGTCCATTTTCTTATGAGTCTGGGTCCCCAGAGACTAGCCTGGAACTGGAGTTCAGAGCAGTCGGGAGCTTGTGTCTCCCTCCAGATTGAAAAAGACAACTGCATCCTCAGTTGTCAGCCTTTTTCCTCGCATGCCTCTGTACCTCTGCACTTTATTTTTGCACCTCCTCTGAGTTTCAGTGTGCTTTTCTCTTTCCTTCTAGTTGTAGAATTTCCACTCAGCCAGCCTTCCTGTGGTTCTGGATGATGTCCATTTTTTCTTTTAGTTGTAGTTTTGAAGTGGTTGTGCAAGGCAGGAATTTCAGGTGTTTACCTATGCCGCCATCTTGGTTTCTCTATAACTGGAATATTATACCCTCTGACCAACATCTTCCTATTTCCCCCTCCCTAGCTGCTTATCTCAAGACTACTTATATAACATTTTGAGATATGTGTTGTTTCTAAAAATAGACATCATTTTATTCATCTTATAGAAATCAGGAGAAGACAGTTTAAAACAAAAAGTAAAAGTAATTTTTTTTGTTTTAAATTGACATTGATATTGAAGTGTTGAGAATTATTTTAGTGCATCCAGAGTGCCTCAGTTAGAGCACTGTCCTGTGCACCAAAAGGCTGCCAATTCAATTTCTGGTCAGAGAATAAACCTGGCTTGCAGGTTCAATCTGGTCAGGGCAAGTATAGAGGACAACTAATCAATGTTTCTCTCTTTCTCCCTTTCTCTCTGTAAAGCATGTCCTCAGGTGAGGGTTAAACAGAAAGAATTTGTTTTATATTCAATTTTTCTTTGCCATCTAATTGTTATAATTTCTGTTACACATTTTCCGTAAAATGTGGTTCAACACAATTATACATTATATTTCCAGACGTATTCATCTTGCATAACTGAAATTTTGTATTTTCTGACCAACATTATGCCAAACATATATTTTTAAAAGTGATTATAGCCCTAGCTGGTTTGGCTCAGTGGATAGAGCATCGGCTTGTGGACTGAAGGGTCCCGGGTTTGATTCTGGTCAAGGGCACATGCCTGGATTGCGGGCTGGATCCCCTGCAGGTGGCATGCAGGTGGCAGCCAGTCAATGATTCTCTCTCATCATTGATGTTTCTCTCTCTCTCTCTCCCTTCTCTGAAATCAATAAAAAGGTATTTTTTAAAAATGTGATTTATAGTATTTTTCTCATAACTGAATGACTATTTATGTGCATATTAATCTCTTAGAGGGTTTTTGTTATTGTTGTTTAATAATGTTTTTATTGTTTTTTGTGTGTGTGTGTGTGTTTTAGAGAGAGAGAGAGAGAGAGAGAGAGAGAGAGAGAGAGAGAGAGAGGAAAAGGGAGAGGGATAGAGAGATAGAAACATCAGTGAGAGAGAGAGGAACATCAGTTGGCAGCCTCCTGCACACCCCCAATGGGGTAACAGGCCTGCAACCCCAGGCATATGCCCTGACTGAGGAATTGAACTGGAGGATCTCCTGGTTCATGGGTTGGTGCTCAACCACTAAGCCACTCTGGCTGGGCATGTTGTGGAGCTGTAATCACAATAATTTAGAGGAGTACAATTGTTTAATAAAAACAGATTTTCTACAAAGGCAAGTATTATGTAGTACTGGAGAAAATATATAAGTTGTAAAACTTTTGAGGCAAAAATACTCAGTCCTATGTTGTTCTTTAGTAGGTTAGCTAAAAGGACATAGCAATCTACTATGTATTCCATGCTATAAAAGAAACAATGTTGTAATTTTGTAAAATGCTATAAAGACATCTTTTTACAAAATAAATCATTATACAACTCTGACCAGATGAGTCAGTTGGCTGGAGTCCGTACACCAAAAGGTTGAGGGTTCAATTCCCAGATAGGGAATGGGGTGCATATGGGAGGCAACCAATGAATGTTCCTCCCCTTTCTCTCTCTCTCTCTCTCTCTCTCTCTCTCTCTCTCTCTCTCTCTCTCTCTCTCACTCTCTCTCTCTCTCTCTGTTTCTCTCCTCTTCCCCTTTTACCCTAAAACAATAAAAACATCCTTAGGCAAAGGTTAAAAAAAATAATTATTTAAAAAAGAATTCATTTTTCATTTTTAAGCACTTAAATAATTAAAAGGGAAGAATGAAAGTAACATTTTAATGTTGCTAAAGATAATATCTGAGCTTACCTTAAGTAAGACAGTATAAGTACTAAAGCCAGTTCTGCCTTAACACAGGAACAACCAGGAAGCTATATGAGAAAAAGCTGTTGAAATTGAGGGAACAAGGAACAGACTCAAGATCTTCTACTCCTTTGCCAACAATTTCTTCTTCAGCAGAAAATACAAGACAGAATGGAAGTAATGATTCTGACAGATACAGTGACAACGAAGAAGGTAAAGCTTTAAATGATGTTAATCAATTATATGTGATTTTTTTTTCAGACTCTTAAGATACAATAACCATGCAGATGATAAAATTTAAAATATTACCAAGACATGTAATTTTTGTTCATACTGCATCATTAATTTTTCAAGTAATTTGATTTAAATAGCTTTTGTTGGAAACTCTAAGAAACAGAAAAGTACAAGTGTCTAATTTACTGTCACCTAAAATGAACTAAGTACCTGTGTCTTTTTTGCTTCAAATCTCATTTTTCTAAAAGAATAAAATATTACAAATAAAGACAAAGTTCACCCACCTATCCCTTTCCAAGTATCATCTACATAGAAATAATCACTGACATTAGTTTTATGCTTATCTTTCCAGACCATTTTTAAATGTTTTTTTATATGCATTATCTAATACATGGTATTACTTTGTACTTCAAAAGATCTATATAAATGATCACTTTTCTTTATTCTGTTATACTACCAAGATCTCACTTATTACTTATCTGTTTTATTCCTTGTAATTAATATATAGCACTAGTATTTACACATGGCATATTTTCTCTGTTCTCTGTTTATAGGCATTTCAAGTTACTGTTTTTGCTAGATAATCTGATTTCAAGGCAACTTAAGAGCAGATATTTTAGTGGACTATTTTAAGAAAATTTGACCATATATTTAAATATTTTTGAAAATAGTACAAGAAATAAATGACCTTTTAAAATTTATTATAAGAACAAGTTTATATTTATAAATGTTCAATTCATTTATATGACTTGTTTTATAATTTCATGATTACTTAATTTGACCCAAATTGCTTATATCTCTTAAGCACTACCTGCCAGGGCATAGTCTGTCAAATTGGTTGTTCAGAATATGAAATATAGAGCCTTTTCCTTCAACAGCACTATGTTAGCAAGGAGGCAAAGAATAAAATCAGCTTAAACACAAGTAATGCTTAAACTTCCTGCCTCTTTTGCCTCTACAGGAAAGAAGAAAGAACACAAGAAAGTGAAGTCCACTAGGGATTTTGTTCCTTTTTCTGAACTTCCAACTACTCCCTCTGGTGGATTTTTTCAGGGTATTTCTTTTCCTGAAATCTCCCCCCGTCCTCCTTTGGGCAGGACTGAACTACAGGCAGCTAAGAAAGTGCATACTTCTAAGGGAGATCCACCTAGGGAACCTCTTATTGCCACAACCTTGCCTGGCAGGGAACAGTTGCACAAGTTAGCCTCTGGAGGGAATTTGTTTATTTCCTCCAGTTCTAGCCATGATAGATGTTTAGAGAAAAGTTCTTCGACATCTTCTCAGCATGAACTCGCTGCCATGTTGGTCTCTGCTGCAGCTTCTCCTTCACTGATTAAAGAAACCACCACTACTTGCTATAAAGACATAGTAGGAAATATTTACTGTGGAGAGAAAAGTGGAATTCAACCATTTTGTACTGAGAGGTCCCATGGTTCAAGTCAGTCGATTCTGTCCAGTGAAAGAAAAACACTAGAAGAGTCTGTGAGATCACAAGTAATTTCTCCACCACTTGCTCAGGCAATCAGAGATTATGTCAATTCTCTGTTGGTCCAGAGTGGGGTTGGTAGTTTGCCTGGAACTTCTAACACTGCACCCTCACTGGATATAGAAAACTTATGGAAGAGAATTGATCAATCTAATTTTCAAGAAACTGAATCTCTGTCTCCTCCACGAAAATTGCCTAGACTGAGTAAAAAGTCAGGAGAGGAAAAGGATTCAGGTTCCTTTGTGGAATTTCAGAATACTCGTGGATCTGAATCCATGTCTTCTTTTACTACAACTGTTGTCTCTCACTCACTTGCTACCTTAGGCATAGAGATGTCTAAGCAATCACAGCATGATAAAGTAGATGCCTCAGAACTATCTTTTCCTTTCCACGAATCTATTTTAAAAGTAATTGAAGAGGAGTGGCAGCAAATTGACAGGCAGCTGCCTTCATTGGCATGCAAGTATCCAATATCTTCCAAAGAGGCAACACAGATATTATCAGTTCCAAAAGTAGATGATGAAATCTTAGAGGTTATTTCTGAAGCCACTCCACCAGGAGGTATTCAGGTAGCTTCAACTGATAAACAGTTGGACTCAGCATTTTGTAGAACATATGAAGCTGCAGCATCAGCATTGCAGGTTGCAACCCATACCGCCTTTGTAGTTCGGGCTATGCAGGCTGACATTAGTCAGGCTGCACAAATTCTTAGCTCAGATCCTAGTCATAGCCACCAGGCACTTGGGATTCTGAGCAAAACATATGATGCAGCCTCATTTCTTTGTGAAGCTGCATTTGATGAAGTAAAGATGGCTGCCCGTACCATGGGATCTTCCACATTAGGTCGCCGTTATCTCTGGTTGAAGGATTGCAAAATTAATCCAGCTTCTAAGAATAAGCTGGCTGTTACTCCCTGTAAAGGTGGAACATTATTTGGAGGAGAAATATACAGAGTAGTTAAAAAGCGTGGAAATAAACACTAATAAAGTTAAAAATCAAGACATCCATCTTATCTTTGATATGGGAAACTTAGATTTTCTAGGAATTTTAAGTACTTTTAAATCAAAAAAATTTTTAAGGTCTTTTTTAGTTTCCAGATGGGGCTTATTTCAAAGTGTCAAGCTTCAGTCCATCAAATTATAGTTTAAAAGTTCTTGTCTACATAGAACTGCTTTTTTAAAAAAAATTGCACAGATAGAAAGCCTGATACAATTTAAAGCTTTGTAGGTTACATTTTTTATCTCAAATCGTTCATTCTTTTCCATAAGATTTTACAACTCTTCAAAACTAAGAAAATTCTACTAACTAGAATATAAGTAGTCTTCGCTGCTCTTAATATCTTTTTACTTTCTATAGCTTTTCTACATTTTTTTCTTTCATTTTTCTTAACTTTTGTTTGTCTTACTTATATCTACAGTATCATTCATAATATTCTAGATTATTGCATCTCAGTGTGCCAGTCTTCAAACTGTTACTGATCCACAGACAAGCATGCACCAGAATTTGAATCTAGAAACACTTTTCAGATTAATGACAGGGTTTATTTTCTTGGTAAAATTTTATTGATAAAGAAAACAGTGTACAGACCTACACTCTGTTGTAATTGCCTCATTTTCTTCATGGGCTGATGGCAAACAGTTTGTGGACCGCACTGAGAAATACTGCTATAGACCATGATATTCTAGGATAGTGCATTCTTACTATTACTGTAGTATATTAGATGAACTCATACTGAAAAGATGGAAATTTAAAAGTAACACTTTCAAAGTATGTTGCAGTTCATAGATTTAATCTAAATTCTAAAAGCAAATTTAAGTTAGTTGGGTGGTGTTATTTTTTAAGTCATAAGAAATCATATTATACCCCTGTATCTTTGTGTCTATATAAAACAGCATATTATCTGTGTTTTCATTTCTATGATTGTAAGATGAGAGTCTAACTGTAGAGGCATTTGATAATCGAACTTCTTTGTACTTTTATGAAAATAATAGTATTAAGTATATGCAAAATATGGTCCCTTGGGTACTCATAGCGAGATTCTTAGACTATATATGCCCATCTTTGCAGCTTTCTGGGAATAATTTTGTTATTTGTCTTCTGAAATGTACATGTATACATGTACCTACTAAGTGCTGTGTGACTTTAAAAATGTATTACTGTAGAATGCTTCTGCAAATTCAATAAAGTTGTTAAATTTGAACAGTTTTGTGTGGTCTCCAGCAACATGTTGTATGTGTGTTTTATTCTTGGAGTTAAAATAAGTTAGATATTTGTGAATGAACATCCCTTTATCATTTCATTATTGAAACTCACTTGACATTGCAGTGGTATAGTTGAAAATATTCTAAATACAGTTTTATTATATTTGAAGACCATGTTTTCATTGGCTGTTGGAATTTAAAATTTGTAAGAAGTTAATCTGTAACCAGATACCTTATTTGTTTAAATCAGTTTCTGCCCAACTACTATTGTGTTCTTTGGATGTTTTCTAATTCTAATAGAATGAGTTAACAGCTTAAGATTTTATAAAGCTAAGGATTGTTCCAAATACAGATATATAATAGATCTATTAATAGGAGCTTTGGGATGTAGGGGATAGAGTTGATACTTAAATCCTAAATAAAGATTGAACTATTTGAGCTAACATGCTGAAAATAAAAATCACTGCTCATTTTTGGGAAATTCGCACGTAGATGTTAGACTGAGTAGTGCTAGACTGACTAGCAGGACACTTGGCTCCCTTGGCTACTTTTAGTACAACTGCATTTCTTTGGTATGAAAGTAAAGTTCAAATATTTGGTAACAAATGTCAGTCTTTTAATAAATCCACCTCTTCAAGTGATAAAGGAATGGCATATTAAAGCCTATAAAAAGACATACATATTTATTTGGGTTGTTACCTTTACTGTTACGGTGGTATGCTAAGTAATACATATGTACTAGCTTCTCTTCAAAGAAATGTTATATTGGGAGGAGGTGGAGAAGTGGCCTGTGATTGGTTGGACTTTTCTGCTGACAAGATTTCTGCTTACCCTCTTTAATTGTACTTAGGTTTTTTAAAAATAGATTTTTATTGATTTCAAAGGTGGGGGGGGAGAATCATTGATCAGCTGCGGCCTGCACGCCCCTTACGGGGGATCAAACCCAGGACCCTTCAGTCCCCAGGCCTATGCTTTGTCCACTGAGCCAAACCAGCTAGGGCTTGTACTTAGGTTTCTTATAATCACATCAAAAAAGAAGGGAGGAAAGACTTAAACTGCATTTATGTATTAACATTGTTGCACTTAATGTTACTAGAAGCTTGGTACCATGTAGATAGGTTTGTTTTGTTTTTCATTCTTAAGATTCCCTATAGTTTTTTTCTTTACATATTTCAGCTTTTAATTTAATAACATTTACACTGTCTGGACAAAAGAATGGCAACAACTATATATTTTAATATTCTTTTCGCACTTCTAAATTGTTGTTAGTGAAAAGCCTCCATGGGAGCATTTTGAATTCACTTTGTTTCAGGCTGTTAGTCCCAGAGAAAGGGAAGGAGAATAGGAAGTTGTGATCAGATTAAGGAGTGGGGGAGATAGAAATGGAATAAAATAAGAATGGAAAAGAAAATGACAAAAATTACAGTTAAACGGTTTTGGTTTGTTGAGGTAATAACAGATGACTTGTTTTACGTATTAGTGTGCCTAAAACCAGCATTCCAAACTCATGTTACGATGGTTTCGTTCACTGTATGTTTCAGAAAGTAATGGTTTCTCCAATGTTATTTCCAGACTCTAAAATAGAGCTCAAGCTTGAGAAGCGAGAACCACTAAAGGGCAGAGCCAAGACTCCAGTAACACTCAAGCAAAGAAGAGTTGAGCACAATCAGGTATCTTTAGTTTTATGATCACTGTATTTAGGTATAAGTAGTTTCCAAGCCTGTGTCCTAGTCTTTGGATAATAGTTAACACCCAGATTCCATCACACTAAATATTGTTAATTCATTGTTCATTAAATGGCATCAAAAATCTAAATTTTGTGTTGTCAGTAGTGTACCTGTGTTTACTGCAAAACCGTTTAATAAATGTCTCATTTGTGTTTGATTCTGTGCTAAGTACGGTTCAAAGCCAGTCATACTGCTTTTGAAATTTTTTTTTTTTTTAGTTTTTACCATATCTTTTTAACTTACTACCGTTGGCATTCAATATTGTATTAGTTTCTTATGTGCAGCATAATGGTTAGACATTTATGTATTTTACAAAGTGATCCTTTCAATAAGTCTAGTACCCACCTGACACCATACATAGTTATTACAATATTATCCTATATAATAAAAGGGTAATATGCAAATTGACCCTAACAGCAGAATCACTGGGAATGACTGGTCACAGTGACACACACTGACCACCAGGGGGCAGACGCTCAATGTAGGAGCTACCCCTGGTGGTCAGTGCGCTCCCACAGGGGGAGCTCTGCTCATCTGTTCAGCCACAAGCCAGGGTGACGGCTGCCAGTACAGTGTTGGTGGTGGGAGCCTCTCCTGCCTCCTCAGCAGCACTAAGGATGTC
>PVJC01037767.1:0-17052 GCA_004026665.1 Murina feae
GATGATTTACTCATAATTAGGTTAGAATTATAAGTTTTTGTAAGAAAACATAACAGAGCTAATGTGGCATTGTCATTATCATATCAAGGTAGACCCTATCAACATGATTTATCACTATTGGTTGTGGCTTTAATTACCTAAGATAATGTTTATTAGGCTTCTCCACTGTAAAGTTCCTCATCTTTTACATAATTTGTGATAATGAGATCATTTTGAAATGGGTTTTTCTTTTGTGAGAATATCTTGTGACCTGGGTGTTAAACACTTACATCCAGAATAATTTTGGATCTGCCTCTCTTATTAACCAGTACGACTAATTTTTATGTTTATTTTTTGTATTTGGGATTCTCAAAAACATAGGTAGTCTAAATTTAAGTACCAAACACAAAGAAGTTGTAAAGTTTGTGATACTGAAATCTTAAGAGGGACTTTCTTGTAGTTTTCTTTCTTGTAATAATTTGAAGAACTTGGTTTAAGTGAGGATCTCCTACTTTATACAGTCTTATCTCTTATCTCAAACAAGTAGCCACATAGCTGCTGGTATGCAATTTCCCATCATGATTTGTACTACCACAGAGGCACATGCACTATACAGTTTATATTATAGTTTTGGTTCACTTTACTTCTTCAGTACTTTCTTACTTATGGCACAAGAATTTCCAGTTCTTGCAAGCTGATTGAAATATTTAAATTAATTTTTATTCTGTTTTATTCATGATATATGAGTTTGCTGCAGGAAGTTTTTCTGATTTCCTCAGTCTACCATATTTTCAGAATCTAAAGACTTTCCTCAGCCTTGTTGGGTCTCTATCCTTTCAATAATACATGTGTGAAAATTCCTTCCCATGTTATCTAATCTGCAATGACATCACCATATTGTTCACAATTTTCTAAGACACAATGGTTTACATCAGTAATTGGTAAAACAGCTATCACAATGAACATAGAATATTTCTTCACATAGCTCAATGAAAGATTTAACAAAGATAGTTGTATCATTCAACTAAAACACAACTAAGACATCTATAATACTATGAACAATAAAAAATATATTTTAAAAAATAAAAAGTAAAAAATATTTTAAAATAAAGTGAACTTCAACCATGAAAACTTAAGAGTAAAATGCTATTACTTATTTTTCTTCTAAAGGTTGAGCACAATGATCACGCAAATGTTTTATGGAAGACCCACAAGCTAATGAAATGAAGCATATGTCAAGAAAAGAATCAATTATCTGTAATAGTGCACAAAATTATGAACCTAAATGTAATTATTTGTGTTAATGAAATATAAAATAGAGGTGATGGTGGCAATGCCTACACTTATATTTCTAAGTAACCTACCATTTTATGACTTAATATTTTAAATTAGAAATATATTACAAAATTAATTCATTGTTTTCAATAAAAAGTCTAAATCAAGTAAAATATTAAACAGGATTTCCCATAATTTTCATTGGTCATTGATTTCACGCATGAGGTAGAATAGTTAGACAGCTTAGCCAACCTATTTAAAAACTTTCCTAAAGCATGCCCTCGCTCCTATTCTTAATGAATGTCAAATCTCATTAACTAGCACATTAGCACTTTAAAATTTGCCAATAGGTTTAAATAAGAAAGTCAATTATGATTATGTTTCTAATTGAAAGATATAACTGGTTAAAGACAATATGACAAAACATAAATGAGACAATAGCACCTTGGCTTCAGTGGATAGAGTGTTGGACTGTGGACTAAAGGGTCCCTGGTTTGATTCCAGTCAAGGAAATGCAACTCGATTGTAGGCTCTGGTCAAGTCCCATTCAGGAGGCAACCAATTAGTGTGTCTCTCTCATATAGATGTGTCTCTCACATAGATGTTTCTCTCTCTGTCTCTACCCCTCCCTCTCACTCTCTCTAAAAAATCAGTGGAAAAATATCCTCAGGTGAGGGTTATCAAAAAATAAAAATAAAAAAAATAAATGAGACAATAGCCTTTCCCTCTTTCCATGTAATCTGTGGAATGCAAATTTCTCTCTCAGGAATCAAAAACATATAATTATTATGTAAAAGAAAACTATCAGATTCTGGCTATATAAACACTAGAAATGAAAGGTAATACAATGCTTAAAATAATTACTGCATAAAAATGTATATAATCCTCAGGTTGGCTGGGTTGTGCATTTTTAAAAGTATTATTTTTTCATTAGAAATAAATATCTTTCCAGAGCAAACTGGTCAAAACTGAAATATCTAAACATGTTAGGAACCCAGAATGAGAGACAATGGTAAGTCAAAATTAAAATTAAATTGCTACTATATGTGGCCCTAATTGAGAAATGCACCCTTTCAGGTTCAATCAGCTATGGCCAGAGTGAGGAGAACATTTAATCTGCACAGGCTGCCCTTTTGACAGGGTTTTCAGATGGGACAGTTTCACTTAGAAGGGGAATAGGTATGCAGTCAACATGACGAATAACTTCAAAATTTAGCTTCAGAATACAGGAATTGTGGTGACTACAATTAGAGTGAAATAGACAAGGTGTGTCCTTAGAATGGCCATTACAATAGGAAAGTTCAAGCACAGACATGGCCTACATTTCACACCTCCCTCCTCCTTCCACCAGGAACCGTCTAGAAGACTTAATGACAAATGACAGATAGGATTAAAGCAACCAGGGCTGGGACACACTTCTCAGAATAGAACTAGACAAGCTCATGTGGAATGAGGAAAACACATAGAAATCCAACTGGTGTGGGCAGCTGTAGTGTTGGTACCTCGACTGAGATGCAGGTGAGGTAATCAGAAGAGAAAGCAAGACAGGGGGGCACTTGTGTGGGTGATGACCACCAGAGTTTACCCAGGCTATTCTAATGGAGTTTTGCTGCCAGCACCACTAGCACCAGAGTTCCCTTTTATTCTAACACTATTCACTCCATATTAAGTGGTATGCCGATGGTCAGAGGAAACTGGTCAGGTCTGGATAATGTGACTGCAGAAGAGTGAGGAAGGTGACTGAAGCAGAGCAAGATATCTATAAAATATCTATATCAAACAGTAGGAAATATAATTAAATAGGCCATTTCCTCCGGCTCCTGGAAAATGTTATACATCCTCCAAGATGGCTCCATAGCACCTCCTCCAAGCCTTCCCTGACCATTCCAAGAATCTTTGCTATTTCAGTGTCAAGGCTAATAGACAAGAGGCAATCAATACATGATATTGACTGTGAAAGAGGAAAAAAAAAGAAGAAAAAACTTAAAGAAAGAAGGAAAAGAAAAAAGAAAAGGAAAAAGATTGGTTGGTTCAGTATGTAACTGAATGTTGTCAGAACTGTCCTGCCTCCTGGTCCCTCTCCTTCTTCACATCTGGCCTCCTGGCCTCCTTAAGGAGGCCTAACCACCTGCAATACCCAGGGTCAATCCCACCTGAGGCAGTCAAGATTTAAACCTTATGATCTATGGTTTAGCATTACATCCCTTCCTGCAGCTTTGTTCCTAAGACTGAGTCTTGCCTGACCAACCAAATCAGAACTTCTGAGTTTTTCTTGCTATGCTTCTATCTCTCAGGACTGAGAGACTGTTGCTACTCCCCAGACCCATAGCTGGGACCCCGCCACCTGCTGAGGATAGGATAGCTGGCTGACTCTCCTGAAGGGCAACCCCCAACATACTACCTGCTTATCTGGCCTCGATCCCTCACTGCTGATATTATCTTAGACTCATCATAGCATATCCAAGGCCTGGCCAGACCTCAAAGTTTAACAAGAGAGAAGCATAGAATCATGGTGGGGATTTTGAACAATGGAGTGATTGATACCGGCCAGGAGAAAACCATTCTGTGTGTGGAGGGAATGGTGAGAGGGCATGCCACTTTGCTGAATGCTTAAGAAATAATTTATGGGCTAGCCAGTATGGCTCAGTGATTGAGCATCAATCCATGAACCAAGAGGTCATGGTTCAATTCATAGTCAAGGCACATGCCTGGGTTGCAGGCTAGATTCCCAGTAGGGGTGTGCAGGAGGCAGCCCATCAATTGTCTATTATCATTGAAGTTTCTATATCTCCTTTTCCCTTCCTCTCTCTGAAATCAATAAAAAATTAATAAACAAATAGAAATGATTTATGAAAGCATCACCCTTTAAATGTCTTATTTTTCATGATTTTCTTGATGCAACTCTTTTTTTGTGTGTGTGAAGAGTACTTTTCAGGATAGCTGTACTGCTTTTTAAAGAAGAAATCTGATGCTTGATACCTAGTATATTGATGTTAAAGTATCATTTAAATTCAAAAGACCCATACAAAAAAAATCCTTGGAATACCTGAAAGAACATGGGGAATTATAACTGCTCAGATAATTCAGCCCAACAGAGACCATGACCTGTCACAGGGAAAGAGCTGTGTTTTCTACCAAATCAATAGGTACACAATGGCACTAAGTTAATATCTGTTGAATAAATGAATGGAGATGCACTGACGGTATCTCTTGCATATCACCAATAGCTTTATGATTTCACTGCTTTTGAAGCAGCAGTTCTCAACCTGTGGGTTGTGATCCTTTTGGAGATCGAACGACCCTTACACAGGGGCCACCTAAGACCATCCTGCATATCAGATATTTACATTACGATTCATAACAGTAGCAGCATTACAGTTATGAAGTAGCAATGAAAATTATTTTATGGTTGGGTCACAACATGAGGAACTGTATTTAAAGGACCAGAAGGTTGAGAACCACTGTTTTGAAGCATGCAATTTGGCACCTCATATAAACTACTTTAACATGTCCATTGCCATTCACAAAAAAAAAAAAATAGCATTAGGAATTCTCTCTGCAGGTAGAACAACAAATGAGAAAGTTCAGAGGACCAGTGGCTAACCCAGGCCACTGAACCTTATCAATTATGGGCCCACATTAAGGGGCAAAAAGGCAGCAGAGGTAGGGAAGACCATGCATTCCATCTGAGACTGTCAAATATACGGCATATATTTGAATATATATATTTGCATGTTTACAACAGCTGTCCTGTCCTGTCTAGTTATGTGCATAAAAGCCAAACTTCAATTGCCACTCTGTCAGGAAATGTCACTTTAAAGGTCTGACATTCTGCCTCAGGCTTCAGCACTCAGGACCCTGGCCAGACTGTAAGAGGAAGCAAATCTCATACACCTTGGCCTCTATCATCAGATTCAGGCTCATGTTAATTACTGTGACAATGAAAGGGAAAAGACATTATCCAAATAAATTTTATTCTGTTCTGCAAAGTAATGACCTAAAAGGAATTGAGGAATCACCTCTTTAATTATATATATTTTTTCCTAATTCTGCTTCTTGACAATGTAAGGCTGACTGCAAAGATTTTTTTTAATTATATATCCTGAAAGTACAACATCACAGAATTTTATTCATGTAAAATATTCTGGTACAGATGAGTGAACATGTATTATAAAATGCAATGTGTTCTACGATGGAACCGCCATATAAAACAAAGGTATATGAATCCAGGCAGCAAATCTAAAGGTACCAGAAAATGGTGCCATTCTATCTACTTTCAAATTATCAGCTGCCTTGAGATTTGTGAAAATACATGAAGGAAAGCATCACCTATATTTTGGCTGCCTGTTTTCCTGTCCTCTCATTCATCTTTCCTGGTGTAAACAAAGTTAACTATCTTTGCATAGAAAGCAAATCTGAAGAGCAACAATATATTAAAAATCACAAGCAAAGGCAAAGAACCCCAGAGCGGGAGTCAACACACCTGCCTTTTCATTCAATCATTAGCCTTCATAATAACAATTAAAACAAGGATAATAATAAGTAAAACTCATCCCACCTGAGCACGGTCGCAGTGTTATGTATGTACCACACCATTTTCACTCCCTGGGAACTCTGGAATATCCCCTTCTTCCAAACCTTCCTTGTACTTACTTCCTTGAGGGTCACTTGCCTGAATTCGGACCCATAAAACATGAGCATAAGTGAAGTAAGCCATTTCCAAACTGGTCTATAAACATATTCCACAAGATCTTCCAGCTCTCTTCTTGTGGCATCCTTAGCGGCCACATATCACATAGCATGTGTAGCTCAAGACACGGAAACTGCCTGGGTCTCTGTGTCACCACCTGTATGAGAAGCTGAGTGGGAGCCACCAGTCCCACGTGAGCAAGAAATAAACCTCATTTCATTAAGCCAATTGGAGTTTTAGGTTTACTTGTCACCACAACATACTATAGGAGTAATCAAAGGACCAAGTGAGAAAACAAAATTTACTTATTTTATAAATCAATATGCTTTGAAGCTATTATACAGGTACTACTGGTAGCTGTGATAGATAGTTTATAAAAAAATTAATAGAAATAGTGCCCTCAGCGGCCCAGAATCTGTCTCTTGCTTCAACAGTGTTTGGACCGAACAGACCTAGGGACGCCCCTTCTACCAGCCTCTGGCCACTCTCCTGTGTCTTATCCAGTCATCACCTTCAGAACCACCTCTGAAACCAGCCAATACGCCGGTATTTTCCTGCCTTAACTCGTTATTGCCGAACAACCATGAGCTCCCAAATTCATCAGAATTATTCCACCAGGTGGGTGGAAGCTGCAGTCAACCGCCCGGCCAACTGCATCTGCGGGCCCTCTACCTACCTCTCTCTGGGCTTCCACTTCCATTGCGACGATGTGACCCTGGAGGGCGAGGGCCACTAGTTCTGCGAGTTGGCGGAGAAGCACGAGAGCGTTGAGCGTCTCTTAAAGCTGCAAAACAAGCGCGGTGGCCGCATTCTCTTCCAGGTTGTGTTGAAGCTCCCCAGGGTGAGTGGGGTGATACTCAGGATGCCATGGCAGCCACCCTGGCCGTGGAGAGGAACCTGACCCAGTCCCTTTTGGAGCTGCAGGCGCTGGGTTCTGCCTGTGCAGACCCTCAGCTCTGTGACTTCCTGAGAACCACTTCCTGGGTGAGGAGGTGAAACTCATCAAGAACATGGGCGACACCTGACTCACCTCTGCAGGCTGGAGGCCCCCAGGCTGGGCTGGGCGAGTATCTCTTTGAAAGGCTCTCCCTCAAGTACAGCTTTGGAGCCCAGAGGCCTCTGAAAAGCCCCTGTGTATTTCCTGGTGTCTGGCTTTTACCTGAGCCTCCTCCCAAAACTACTAGTCATTCTTTTAACCACCCTAAAGCCCTCTCCCATGCATTAGACCGAAGGAAACAATAAAGCTTTTCACTGGAAAAAAAAAATTAATAGAAATTCTAGGATTTTTGACATTCTACCATTACATAGGTAATGTAAAGCTTCCTGAAGGGTAGAATCCAGTCACCATAGACCAACCGCTACATTTAAGAAATTAGCATATGTATCTGCCTTTAACAGATCTGGAAAATATAAACAGAGATGATCCATTTCACCAAGGGTTTCCTCTGAAATGACTAGGTGCTTGTGACTGCCAGGCCTGAGTTCATTACAATGACTACAGTCAGAGACACTGAGTTCCTCGAAGGAGTGGTCTTTGACCTACAGATGAAAATTTATATCACTGCAGTGATTATCTCACTTTAAAATCGGAGCTAAGAGGACTAATTGTGACCACTTGTTAAAATCTCCTTTTAGGAGAACTCTCTTCTTGGATATAGCACTCAGTTATAGTATAAGAAGGCTAAAAATATTAAAAACAACAACAAAATGCTAAGATTTTATGGGAAATACATTTTTGTATGCACTGATTTTGTCTAACTTTTAAGCACTACTTATACAGTTTTAGAGAAAGCTCTCCTGAAGACCTGAGAAAATAGTACTTCATGTACCATTATTATTTTTATGTGGTATCGAATTGTTTAGTCAATCAAAACAGTAGTCCTTTCAGAGACTTTTGAAGGGATATTAATTCAGATCAATAAAAAGAATCCTTGGTTAAATCCAACAATAGTACATCAGTTTAATTGCTCCTTATTGGTTGATTATTAGGTTTTACTTTACAAATATCACTGACAGGATTAAAAATATTTGTCATAGAATCAGAAAGTCAAAAAATCAGTATAAGAAGACTAAAAATATACTTAAATTTAATTTTTAAATACAGTCTTCCAAAAATCAGGCATACTTTAGAGCAATCTTAACGTCTCTGGAAGTGCATAAATGAATTTAAACCTGTCATGACCTACTTTAATGGAAGAAATTGCAGCCACCTTAAATATTTGTAATTTACCTTTATAATCATGCTAACTTGCTAATTTTAGATTTCAGAAATAAGACAGTATGGCAATAATTACATTTGGCAAAATCAATCTTACATTTATGCCGCATAGAACAGTAAACAGAAAACTGAGTTTGCCTATTCCTGGATGTCTTGCCAATGCTAAAAATTCATATTATATTTTTTCAAACAGGTTAGAGGAACTATAAGGAAATACAGGCCCAGTCACTAGAATTAATTCTATAAACACCAACTACGTACACATATTTTAAAACAAAGCAGGTTGACAAGATTTCCTGAATAATTGCCTGCCTTCCCACTAACTACTAGTTACCTACCAAAACCTCCATTCTGCCCTGCCTCCTTAGAAAACAGAATTCTCTCCCTCTCTCCTTCTCTCTCTCTCTCTCTCTCTCTCTCTCTCTCTCTCTCTCTCTCTCTCATTGCTTTTTTGAACAAAACTGCATGTATCCATTAATAAACATTTAATCAAATTCAAGGACAATGTGAGACTTCAGGGAAACCTGCTTTGAAAACCTGACTCATCTTTTGGGGGCCACCTTTTTTTTTATTTTTGTCCTTCTTATTCCTCCTAATCCCCAAATGTATGATAGCTACAGCTCCACTAGTCATCAGGGACCCTGACTTCCCTGCACTAGGAAGGAGGTGCAGAAAAGTAATAGCGTGGTTATATTATGGGATTACCACAACCTTTCTAGTCTACATCTATGCTACCTTCACAAGAGACAGAAATATACTTCTATCTCCTATAAGCAACTATTATTTTGTATTTTTCTACAATGTGCAAATAAAGTGATTTTAACTAATATAATCAAACAGTCAAGCCAGGTTATAAAAATAGCCCAGAACAATAAATTAACCAGTTAACTGTCACGAGTCCAAAACAGAAACAATCCTTGTGTCTATAGATGCTTATGACGTACAAAGGGGTAATTGTCTAGCTAATGTGTCCACTGTTTAACTTGATGAATTTGTCTATAGAGACTCAATTTTAACTTTTCTTTATCTTATTTAGTCAAATTTGTTAAAATAATAATATATATTGCAAGGAAATCAGTACTATGTAAATTTATTTTAATAATGTTTACCTAACATATTATAAGAGACCCAGAGATAAAAATGTATGGGGAATACAATTAATAAGAAAAGATTACCCTCTAATTCCCAAATATACAAAAAATTAAAATTAGAAATTCTGTATATTTCTATTTTATAAAATAATTTATGGAAGAAGAAAAGAAATATTCTGCTATAGAATATTCACTGACATGTGATAATATGAAGAACATTTTGTAGTTTAAACTGTTTTCTGTTGTTCCTATTTCCAAGATTTTGTTTTTGAAAATCTATTTAATTCTCATATAGAAATGATACTTAAAAATGTAATTGCTAAATAGAATTGCACTGAGACCTCCTAATAAAAGCCAGGCAATTTTTTAGAAGCCCAACACTCTGTACAATTATTTACTTCTACCGTATACATGGAAAGAGGGAAAGGGAGAGAGAAAACAAACCTATCGATGTCCATCAGGGTCTTAAATAAAAAGGACCCTAATTTTGGCTCCATGGATAGAGTGTCAGCCTGTGGACTGAAGAGTCCTGGGTTCAATTCCAGTCAAGGACACATACCCAGGTTGTGGGCTCGATCCCTAGTAGGTAGGGGGCATGCAGGAGGCAGTCTATCAATGATTCTTTCTCATCATTGATATTTCTATCCCTCTCTCCCTCTCTCTTCCACTCTGAAGTCAATAAAAATCTTTTTTTAAAAAAGGATCCTGTTCTATTGTGTACTTTCCCCTCTCCTACTAGATTATATAGGCTGGGGTAGGAGAGCTTTTATCTTTCAAGAAATAAATAAATCTAGAAATATTTTTATTTTCTAGAAATAAAAATAATAAACAGGCATAAGATTGTAGTATCAGAAATAAACTTTCAGTACAGAAATCTCTCTCTTCCTAATCTCCTTTTGATCTCTTTCTCCTTTTAATAGGCTAAAGGAGAAAACAAAGTGCCAATTCTTTTTTAGTATTCACATCAATAACTGGCTGACATATTAAGCTCTTGGGCTACAGTGTCATAATTTTTATAGTCATTATGATGAAAAAATCCCCAAAGCCACAGATCCCAAAATGTACTCAACGCGACTCTGTCATCCGCTATGCGTGTTCATCCCAATAGCTTATGGCTGCTATAGCTTATGCCAAAGGTGTAAGTACAAAGTTTGACAAGAAGAAAAACCCTATTCCACATGTTTTGAAGTCAGATATTTCCATTACAAATTATTTTCCAGAAAATTAACATTTTTATGGTTGACTGTTATAGCTAAGTTAATTTTCTTTAAAGTACCACAGAACTTACTTAACATCTGTGGTTGGTATAGAAATAAAAATATATTTTAAATGATGTTCAGGACTTACCACCTCCTCCTCCAAGGAGACTGGCATTTGCTGTTTAAAAGAAAACAAAAGAAAGACATTAAACAATATATAAAAAATATAATAGACCAGATGGTTTAATAAAAAGTTAATAATGATCATATCTCTTATAAATACACATACTTTTGCATAAAGACAGCCTTTGTAACTGCTTCATAATAGTATGAAAATTGAAATGCTTTGCTATTTTTATCTTTTTTTTCTCTTCAAATAACTGTTTTTATAATGTAGTTCCTTCTAATAAAATGAAGCACATCATGTGATCCTTTTATTTTTCATTCTTTATCTAAATTAATCTTCTTGGTTCTCTATTTTATCAAATAGAGAAAGAACAATGTTACTCAGACAATTTCAATGATTTCAAAGAACAATGTAACAAGAAAGAATAATAATTTTAATTAAATTAAACACAATCAAGTAAAGCTATCTCAAGATACTTTGTAGTAAAACTATTAAATAATAACAGATGTGTTACTTTTATCATTAACTTTTTATTGGAAGGAAAGAAATAAATTTTAAGCATTTTTTTAAAGCAGTGCTGTGACATATCTTACCCAGTTATCCATTATTCTAGCACACATATTTAGAGAAGCAAAATAATAAGCAACATATAAGACAATTCCATTTAGAATTCTTTCAAGAGGTCAAATTTTCAGGTTTCTGTTGAAGTATTAAGCAACCTTATGCCTATGTTTATCTAGTCATTATAATAGCCAGAAAACAGAAGTCATTATACATTGCACTGATCTTCATTTCAAAAAGTTTCATGTATCATAGGCATTATCTCATGCCATTAAAAAGGGAAGTAAAAAAGAAAAGAAATCCTGTAGCTATATAAAGAATGTATATGACACTTAGACTCCCTGTCTTTGTGGAGAATTCCGAGCTACCAAAAGATTAAAGAAAGCATTTAGAAAGAGGTGTAGGGGGGCTTTAACTTGAATTTAGTGTGTTGTTCACAGGACCATGTATTTCCACAATTAAGAGAAGCAAATATCAGAGTGTGAATGATTCCAGAAAGAAAAAATGGATCCTTTTCAGAGAAAATGCACATATACTTATTTCCATGAGGTTAAATGTGTGATGGCTTGTTGACTATTGCAACACTACAGAGAAGATCATGAAAAAAATGCCTGGAAAGCAAATGCCTTTGAAGATTTTCCCAATACTCAGTACTAGCACATCAAATCAAGTACAGGGTCATCTAACTGTGGCTCTTGCCTTACTCTCAGTGCTTTTGTCATAAACACGGACTAGCAATACCATTATTCACATAAAGAAAACTCACTTTCGATGTCATAAATTCTTCTGCCACCCTTTCACCTCAGGTCTCCAAACCTCTGCACGCACAGTGAGAAAGTGTGTAGTATTTATAGAGATGGCAGCCAGCACTTAAGGTCCTACCCCAAGTTAAACTTTGTAACTGTTAAACTAGTAACTTGTTGAAGTTGAAGAGACACTAGGAAAGATGTTGTGAATTCTATTTTGGTCCCATACCCCTGAATACATGGAGAAATTTCATAATCACCTATGTCTCTTGGCTATTTCAAACATTTTCTTTAAAATCTTAGCTACAGGCATTTATAAAACTGCATGGCATTTCACACTCCTGTTCATTTTTTCTTTTTATACATGACTGAGAACTGCTTCCCTATCTATAGGTTTTCCAGATCCCTGAAACTCCATCTGTCATCCTCCAAGTTTCACATTTTCATTCATAAAGAAAAAAGGTATTTTCAACAGCAAACTATAACAGTAATGAATAGTAGCTTTTCACTCAAATGATCATGCCCAGAAGCACAATAACACAATATAGCTTACTTGTACCCAGTGTTTTGCTCAGTAAAGGTGGAGGCTGCCTGTTTTGAGAGCATGGTGGAAGCCCCATCTGTTTGATCAGGCACTTGTCCAATAGATGTGGGCGGATGAGTGGGAGTAGGTGTAGGAACCAAAATCCCAGCCTGGACAGCCATCAAGTCCATTTATGTCAGATGTGTGCTCATGTTTAGATGAGCCTATCTGGTCGCATTTTAACATCAACAGAGAAATATTTTATAAAATTGTGGCATTCTACTTAATTTCAAGTACATTATCATTCATGCAATAGAATCTTAACCTACGATGCTTAAATATATTTAAAGCAATTCTAATAACTGCAATCAGGATGATAATCTGTCTGAAGAATCCATCAAGTTTAAGTCTATTTTATCAATTTCTGTTCTCTAAGAAAAATTTAGTGTTTACTTTATTAGCAAAAACATCAAGATAATTTTCTTCAATAAAAGTGACATAAAAATAGGCAAATAAAATTACCTTCACAAAGCATGCTATACACAATATAACTGATTCTCAACACTTATTGGCTTGGTGAATTAATTATTTCATCTTTTTACAAAAGTTAAAATGACTTTGTGTGTCTAAAATTAATAATCATTTAATTTCTACTTACTTATCTCCAATAAATTGTGGTATATCCCAATTAGATAGGAAGCCCTAAAGCTAAGCAGACCTGCAGCTGATGGACTCTCAATACATATTCTCTAATAATGAGATAATTCATAGGTTGAGTTCAATTTCTTTATTGACATATAAGAAATACTGGTTTACTAAACTGTATAATAAGAGCTCACTGTGGCCCTTTTTCTTCCCATAAAATTAAGGGCTATTAAAGAAACTCAAAGTTTATTTGGAAATACCTAGTGATTACGAATGTATGAAATACTATATAATAAAAGGGTAATATGCAAAAGGGTCCTAACAACAGAACGACTGGGAATGACTGGTTACTATCACACACACTGACCACCAGGGGGCAGACGCTCAATGCAGGAGCTGCCCCCTGGTGGTTAGTGCGCACCCACAGGGGGAGCTCTGCTCAGCCATAGGCCAGGCTGACAACTGCCAGCACAGCGGTGATGGCGGGAGCTTCTCCTGCCTCCTCAGTAGCACTAAAGATGTCTGACTGCAGCTTAGGCCTGCTCCCCACTGTCAAGTGGACATCTCCCAAGGGATCCCGGGCTGCCAGAGGGATGTCTGAGTGCCAGCTTAGGCCCAATCCACTGGGCAGTAGGCCTAAGCTAGCAGGTGGACATCCCCCAAGGGGTCCCAGACTGTGAGAGGGCACAGGCCGGGCTGAGGGACCCCCAGAGTGCACAAATTTTTGTGCACTGGGCCTCTAGTATGTTTATATTTATTACTCCCTTGCTAGAGAAAATTTTGGATATGCCTCAAGTTATCCCTAGAGTTTCACAGAAAAGGAAAAAGGAAACAAAGAAAACTTGTTTATGAGCATGATGCCACTGCTTCTGAAATAAGGTTTTAAATGATTTTCCATTACTAGAGTAGGTGAAGGGAAAAATCATGCTACATTGCTTGTCTCAAGGACTGACTCGATGAAGAATTAAATGAGCCTTTATAAGTTAGTGACTGTGTATTGCACTTTTTCCTCCTCCCAAATAACAATTCAAATGAGATAACAGTTTCACTGTCTATAAAACAAAGACAAAACTGAACATAAAATGGGAGAAAAGGTTATCTAAATTTGATTTCAAAATGGCAAGTATAGAGAATTTATTTACAATACCCTAAGCAAGTGGTTAATTTTTAAAGTTTATAAGAAATTGCTTTTTCCATATAAACTGTTTTGAAATTTTTAATTAAAGTTGGCAAATTTCCAGAAGTGTTAATATTCATTTTAAAATTATCAAAAAAAAAATGAATGCAATGTAGAAATCTTGTTCTTGGAATTATTAACCTAAATAAAAAGTGATCTTGGCGTTGCCAACAGTGTCATTATTTGATGTTGTTCTCAAAGTACAAATAGACTATTAGATTACCTTCTTCCTAAAACAAAATCTCTTAAATGACCCTCTCTGTGTGAGGGTGAATGCATTTTTTTAAGAATATAATTATAATAAAATTGTGGATCAAATCATGAAAAATAAAATTATTATACTATTATACTATAAGTAATCTATTCCTGGAAGTTCCTAGATGGAATATATGACATAACATTATAAGAAAAGCAAGACAAAACTATAATTTATCACATAACAACGACAGCCCTTTTCCTCCTAACATCTCACAATGCTTTTTAGTCTGAATAGGGTAATGAAAAAAGTACTGAACCAAGAGCCAGGTAATCTCTGCTTTACTTCTGCCTCAGTCACTAAATAGCTAGATGATGTGGGCAAGTCGCAACTATCTTATCTTCTTTTGTCAGGAAAATCAGAATCTATCAGGGGTAGCAAACAGGTTTCAAAAAATTGTAAATCATTAATTCAAAGAGACTATTCCTCTGATTTGAGAAATATTCTGATGCTAAATCTATGCTCAGAGAACTCTGATCAATTAATTATGCTGGTCACAGGCAGAGTGGGACAGGGAGGATACAGATGGCAGCACGCATGCCATGTACTGGGGATCACTGGATCAGATGTCTCCTCTTGCATCTGATTGACCTTGACGCAATGAAATTCTATTCAGTAATCTTCAAAAACAAACCTGCTCGTCTAACGTTTGCCAGCAGTGTACATCAGCATACCTAATAACGCCTGTCCTTTGTGAGTCTAAAGTAATCCAGTCTGTGAAATAATGTCAGGTAACTTGGCCTGATAAGTGTTGGGAACTATTTTTTATTCCACTTACCCAGCGATTTCTGTTATCTCTACAGTAATTATTTGTTTTCCTACTCCATTTCTACTCCCACCCAACACTGCCTGGCAAACAAGCGGCAGCCTGGGAAACTAGTCTTTAAACATTGATTAAAACTATTTGTGCAGGGTTTTGTTTGCTTTTCGTCATTATAAAATAAATTATAATTGCTTTCACCCGAACAGGTTCCTACCAGCTAGTTGAGTTTGTTTATGCTGCTTTCTTATTACAATAGAGTGCATGAGATGTCAAAATGATTGTGGGCAAAAAATTCCCCTGGAGTTCTAGTGAAAACACCATGCCATCTATCGTAAAAGATAAAAAAGCCAAAATATCACCTTTTAGAATGGCACACGTTATTTTCTCTACACTTTGAAACTCAAAGCAGGAAGTGCTTAAAAATCTGTTAAAATGGAACCCCCAAGCACGTGTGTAACTGTAGAACCATTTTGTACAGGAAGCAACCATCTCAGCTGACAGCTGTGGAAATAGTGTCTACGCTGACAAATACAACCATGGACTTGGTAACAGTTTGTGCTTTACCAGATTCACACCTTCTGAACAAAATTAACAGAATGCATGAGCTTTGGGGCAAAGCTATAATTTCCTGCTTTGAAGCTGACAGAGAAAATTAAGAACAAGCTTAACTATCTCACTCCTAGAAACCAGGCATAAACACATGATGGATACTTTACATTTCATACTTTATGCAGAATTCAAAGGAACTGTTGATTATTTGAGTCTGTGTGGTTCGTGTAAGCTGTTACCCACTACGAAGCCAAAGAATATACCGAGAGAGAAACAAGATGGCGGCATAGGGTAGACACCGTAAATGCAGCCGTGAACAACTATTTCAGAAAAACCTCGAAAAGAACACACGGACACCACTCGTACCCACAGGAAGGCTGGCTGAGTGAAAATCCTACAACTAGAGAAGAGTCTGAGACTCAGAGGAGTGGCGGAAGCAAAGTACAGAGGTACGGAGGTGTGCGCACGGGCTCGGGGAAGGGCTGGTACCGGAGGTCGCGGTTCTCTTCCAAAACGGAGAGAGCCACAAGTCCCCAGCGGTTCTGAACTCTAGTTCCAAGCAAGTTTTGAGGACCCAGACACCCAGAGAAGGGGGACTGATTGGCACCAGGAGGAAATTCAAAGTGAGTTTCTCTCAGCATTGCTTGCAACAATTACCGAGGGACACAGAGACCTGGTGTCTCTTAGCGCAGCGCTGAAAAGTGCCATAGCTATTTGCTCCACCCTGCCCTGCAAACTCCCCGAGGCCCTGCCCCTCCCAAGCTGCGTCAGAGCTAGGGCAGAGGCTTAATCAATGCCTCCTTAAAGATACAGGAGCCAGCCCCACCCAGTGGCCAGAATGGGACTAACCGAAACAAAACAGATCCACAAGGAACACACTCGGGGCAGATGCAGTGAGCATAAAAGCCCTACTGAAACAACTCTTGCCCCATAAGGGTGTCTCCAGCACAGAAGTTCTCCCACTGTAGACACAGCTGACTCTCATAACCAAGTGGCTTAGAGGTTAATCCCTCGCAGTGATCGCCTAAATCAGAAAGGAAAGCAGCCAAAATGTGGAGACGAAACAGGTCACAAATGAAAGAAATGGAGGAAAGAAAACGACAGGATATAGAGTTCAAAACCACGGTTATTAGGTTTTTCAAGAAAATGCTAGAGACTGCCGATAAATTTGATGAGACCCTCAAGGATATGATAAAGGACCAACTAGAAATGAATCATACACTGACTGAAATGAAGAATATTATGCAGACATC
>PVJC01037768.1:0-17041 GCA_004026665.1 Murina feae
GTTTCTACCAATTGGATTTAAAGAACTGAAAACTCAGAAATGTATGTGAATAAATTAAACTAATTCTTAGGTTTTTTATTATTTTTATCAGGAATATATAGCTGTAAATATTATTTTGAAGATATAATCCATTTAAAACATTATTGAGTCTAACATCCTAAGTGAAATCACATGATGACTTTAAAAGGTAAAGAGTCTTCCATCTTCAATGGCAGGAAAAACAAACAACATTGTAATCAGGGATAGCCTCTCAATATCATTTTGTTTTTACACATTCACTAAAGAGAATATTCTTAATATTGGTAGCGTTAATACAGATACTAAAGTTTTCTAATGTCAATCAGAAAAGAGTGATGTGTTTTTATTTCTTATATATGTCTGAATGAAAAGTATTGCATTAATAAACAAGAACTCAACAAGAACTCAGTCAATATATTCCATTCGTGATAATTGTAATAAAGACATGGGATTAATGAAAGCTCCTGCTTTGTTTACTAAACAGCTATATAAATGGAACCTTGTTTCATAAATCTGTTATTTAGGATTCACATGCCTGATACATGGTATTCTCTCAATTTCAAAAAAATAATCATTTTTGTGTCAGTCATTAGCCTATTTAGTCTATAGCTGTCATGTGCACATCAAAATGGAGTGGCAAAATTCAGTAGACATTAAAGGCACAGTTTCAAGTGAGCTCATGCTATAGGATTTTGTGAAACTAAAACAAAAGTTGAGGCAAGGGAAGAGAAATCAGAATGGCAACCATAATCTTATGATGGATGTCACCCATGCTTCCACCAGCTTCATGGTGCTTAATACTGTTGCAAACGTGAAAATTATGTAAATTTAACAATTAAGTCAAAAGTAAAGCTACTTAAGCAAAATTGGATTGGGTGAAAAATAATACGAGACCAGAAGAAGACAAGAGATGGAGTCCAAGAAAAAGAATATAAGGAGTGCTCAAAGAATTAGGCAAAGGTCATAGATGAAGCACAAAGAGAATAGCAGAGAATTTGACAGTTATTTCTAGTGAATATTCAAAGTAGGAGAACAGTTAAATAATTTAAACTGATTTTCTCCTGTTTGTATTTTACCAAACTCACTATTTAGGGAGAAGCTTATGATTTACATTGAAATTTTGGTGGTTGCTTATTCCAGATTGGACTAGTAGCTGACATTTTAGGGAAGTTTACTATGAACCAGGAACTAGCATCATTATTTTATACACATCATGTCATTTAATCCTTACAACAACTCTAAGAGATGGGCAATAATATTATCTCTATTTTATGGGGCTTAGAGCTGCTACTTAACTTGGTACATAGTAAGGTCATGTGGCTAGTTTAAGTGTCTGAGGTGTGACTTTAAACTCATTTTTCTTTAAATCCAAAGCTCTTAAACCTCTAGGCTACTGAAACTGCAAGATTAGTAAAATTCAAATATGCCTTTAAAATCCAAGTGCAAGTTTCCTTTATTAATAATCACCAATTGATCCCATTAAAGCACAGTCTTAATTAAACCAATAGTTAAATGTGTATCATGTGAGTAAAAGGATATTTTGTAGTCTTTCCCCACATTCATTTTCCCTCATGAAGACATTTAGCTGGGATTTTAGCCTTGACAAATGTCATATGAACATATAAATATCTAAACGTGTGTATGTTTGTTTTCAAATATAAATAAATGTATATAAATATCTGCACATATATTTAGATAAATACACGTAGATTAATGTATGTAAAGATACACTTCTAGATAAATACATGCATTTATATGTGAAAAGGGTTTACATCTCTTTATATCTGTCAGTCCCAACATCAAAAAATAGATTTAATTCAAACCAAGTTTTAAAATCCCAACATAATTTTGAGAAAAATCATCAAAAATGATTTAATAGTTTAAATAAATAAACAAAAAGAAAGATAATTTGCTTCATTATACATAAAAATGCTGTAAAGCTTAGATAATTAAAACACTGTAATGAGATAGATCAATGGAAGAAAACAGTAAGGCAACACACATTGCTGTGCATAGACTATAGGATAAAAAATACCATAAAAACCTATCCTCAGACTATTTCAAAAAATTCAAGAGGAAGTAACACTTCCAAGCTCATTCTATGAAGCCACCATCACCCTAATACCAAAACCAGACAAAGACAACATAATGAAAGAGAATTACAGGCCAATATCCCTCATGAACATAGATGCCAAAATCTTCAACAAAATTCTAACAAATAGGATCCAGCAGTACATCAGAAAGATCATACACCATGACCAAATAGGATTTATCCTGGGGATGCAAGAATGGTACAATATATGCAAATCAATAAACGTGATACATCACATAAATAAATTGAGAGATAAAAACCACATAGACATATCAATTGATGCAGAAAAAGCATTTGACAAAATTCAACACCCATTTTTGATTAAAAGTTCTCAGCAAGGTGGCAATAGAAGGATCATACCTAAACATAATAAAAACCATATATGACAAACCCACAGCCAACATCATATTCAATGGACAAAAACTAAAACCATCCCCCCTAAGAACAGGAGCAAGACAGGGATGCCCATTTTCACCACTCCTGTTCAGTATAGTACTGGAAGTTCTAGCCATTGCGATTAGACAAGAAGAAGAAATAAAAGGCATCCAAATTGGAAAAGAAGAAGTAAAACTGTCTTTATTTGCAGATGACATGATACTGTACATAGAAAAACCTAAAGACGCCATCAAAAAATTATTAGACTTAATAAATGAATTAGGCAATGTAGCAGGATACAAAATTAACACCAAGAAATCTATGGCATTTCTATACACCAATAATGAATTTACAGAAAGAAAGACCAAAAAAGAAATTCCCATTTACCATCGCACACACAAAAAAATTAAGATACCTAGGAATAAACTTAACTAAAGAGGTAAAAGAACTCTACTCAGAAAACTACAGGACATTGATAAAAGAGATAGAGAAAGACATAAACAGATGGAAGAACATACCGTGTTCATGGATTGGTAGAATCAACATCATCAAGATGTCCATACTATCCAAAGTAATCTATAGATTCAATACACTCCCCATTAAAATACCAATGGCATATTTCACAGACCTAGAACAAACTTTCCAAAAATTCATTTAACGTTAAAAAAAGACCCCAAACAGCTCCAGTGATCCTGAGAAAGAACAAAGTATGTGGGATCTTAATACCAGATATCAAGCTGTATTACAAAGCCACTGTTCTCAAAACTGCCTGGTACTGGCACAAGAACAGGCATATAGATCAATGGAATAGAATAGAGAACACAGAAATCAACCCAAACCACTATGCTTAATTAATATTTGATAAATTAGGCATGAACATACAATGGAGTCAAGACAGGCTCTTCAATAAATGGCGTTGGGAAAATTGGACAGATACATGCAAAAAAAGGGAAACTAAACCACCAACTTATGCCATACACAAAAATAAACTCAAAATAGATAAAGGATTTAAACATAAGACGGGAAACCATAAAAATACCATAGGAATCAACAGGCAGCAAAATCTCAGTCACATGCTGAAGCAATTTCTTCACTGGTACTGCTCCTAGGGCAATGGAAACTAAAGAGAAAATAAACAAATGAGACTACATAAAAATAAAAAGCTTTTGCACAGCAAAAGAACCCATCAACAAAACAACAAGAAAGCCCACTGCATGGGAAAACATATTTGCCAATGTTATCACCAATAAGGATTTAATCTCCAATATCTACAGGGAACTCATACAACTTAACAAAAGGAAGATAAACAACACAATCAAAAAATAGGCAACGGATCTAAGTAGATACTTTTCAAAAGAAGACAGAAGAAAGCAAAGAGACATATGAAAACATGCTCAAAGTCACTAACATCCGAGAGATGCAAATCAAAAGGACAATGCGGTGCCATCTCACACCTGTCAGATTAGCTATCATCAACAAATCAACAAAGGACAAGTGCTGGTGAGGATCCTGAGAAAAAGGAACACTCGTGCACTGCTGGTGGGAATGCAGACTGGTGCAGCCACTGTGAAGAATAATATGGAGTTTCCTCAAGAAATTAAAAATGGAACTCCCATTTGACTCAGTGATCCCACTTCTGGAAATATATCCCAAGAAATCAGAAACACCAATCAGAAAGGACATATGTACCCCTATGTTCATAGCAGCACAATTTACCATAGCTAAGATCCAGCCTAAATACCCATCAGCAGATGAGTGGATTATCAAACTGTGGTACATCTACACAATGGAATACTATGTTGCTATAAAAAAGAAGGAATTTTTACCATTTGCAGCAGCATGGATGGAACTTGAGAGTACTATGCTAAGTGAAATAAACCAGTCAGAGAAAGATAAATATCACATGATCTCACTCATTTGTGGAATATAATGAATAACATAAACTGATGAACAAAAACAGATCCAGAGACAGAAAATCATTGATTAGACAGTCAAACCTCAGAGGGAATGTAGGGGAGGGTGGGAGAAGGGAGAGAGATCAACCAAAGGACTTGTATGCATGCATATAAGCCTAACCAATGGATACAGACAACAGGGAGTTGAGGACATGAATAGGGAGGTAATAAGGGGGATAAGGACACATATGTAATATCTTAATCAATAAAGAAATTTAAAAAATACTATAGAGTCTAGCCAGTGTGGCTCAGTGATTGACTGTAATCTTATAAACCTGTAGGTCATGGTTTGATTCCCAGTCAGGGCACATGCCGGGGGTTGCAGGCTTGATTGCAAGTGTTGGACATGCAGGAGGCAGCCAGTAAATGATTATTTCTCATCATTGATATTTCTATCTCTCTTTTCCTCTCCATTCCTCTCTGAAATTAATAAATATATTTTAAGAAAATACCATAGAGCAATGGAAAAGGCCTAAATTATTTATTAAGTAATACAGAGGAAATAGAATACTGGTCCTTGTGGAAAAAATGAAGTTATATTGTTGCATCTGTAAAGATATAAAGAGCTTAGAAAATTCAGAAAACACTAATAAAATAGCTCTGAAATATGGTCAAAACATTTTTAATAATTACAAAGTTGATTAAATTTTTAATCAGACTACAACTTTATATTTTACTTTGTAAATAAATTCCTTTAGTGCATTTAATCTAGTATTCTGCATAAATCTTGAACCATTAAACAATGTTTTTTATATAAGAATTAAGAAGCATTTTTAAAGAATATGTTATAATCTTTTTCACTTGCCATAGTCTTTATATTTTATATATATACTGAAATATACATCTACTCTAATAAAAGAATAATATGCAAATTAACCATCACTCTGAGACACCTAAGCCACCCCCACCAGCTAAGCCACGCCCCAAGCCAATCAGAGTGGCTGTATGCAAATTACACTAGCCAGGATGGAAGCCAGCAGCCACGGAGCTAGAGCAAACAGGAGGCTTCTGTTGCAATTGCCTGCCTAGGTCTGCTGGGCCTTTGCTCACAGCAACAATGTTTCAATTATAGAAGCCACAGAGCTGAAGCAAACAGAAGATTTCATTACCTGCCTAGGCCTCTGCTCAAGGTAACAAAGTTTCAATTATAGAAGATAAATAAACCCCAGAAACCTGCTTTCAGCCAGCCTTGCTGGGACCTTGGTTCAATGGGAGCTGTGAGCAGCCTGAAAACAGCCCTCAGCCCCTCACCCAGGCTGGTCAGGTACTCAGTAGAGACCCAAACCCTGAAGGCACTGTGGGCAGCCTGAAAATGGCCCTCAGCCCCTCACCTAGGCTGACCACATCCCCGTGGGGTTAGGATCCCCACTGGGGGGCTTGGCCAGCCTGCAAACAGCCATAAGCCCCTCACCCAGGCTGCCCAGGCACCCAAATAGGGACCCAAACCCTGAAGGGGCTGTGGGCAGCCTGAAAATGGCCCTCAGACCCTCACCTAGGGTGGCCACATCTCCATGGGGTTAGGGTCCCAATGGGGGGCTTGGCCACCCTACAAACTGCCATCAGCCTCTCACCCAGGCTGGCCAGGCATGCCAGCAGGTGGACATCCCGTGAGGGGTCCCAGACTGCGAGAGGGCACAGCCCGGGCTGAGGGACCCCCCCCCATCGAATGCACAAATTTTTGTGCACCGGGCTTCTAGTATAATTATATGTAAGTATATATTAAAATATACATATTAACCTGATGTCCTTATTCCTTCTGATACTTTATTATAGCAAGGGGCTGCTTTTGCTATTTTCATAAAGAAAGGCTGTTCAAAATTGAGATGTTGGTAAAAAGTGTCGAATTTATGACAGCCCTTGACCAAACACTTTGTAAGGTCCTAGACTTCTGGCTGTGTCTCTCATTCCTGCTGCAGATACACACAAAACAGGGGCAAAAGAAGGTAATCCCTGGGTTTGGTATCATCATCTTATAAGATGGGTATGTCTTTGAAATATCATGCCTGTATTTGTCATTCCTGCAGAAATTTTTTAAGTGATTGCAATTGGAAATAGGTATTTCCTTGATTTACTGGATTAGGAAGGAAATTGGTTTTGCACAAGCTTTTGTTCCTCCTTCCTTCACAGAAGAAACTTTCCAGAATGAATGTGGTTTCTGAATATCAAGAGGACATTTTATAAAAGTGTATCTCTTTAACCCAAGTAGCAATCTTAACAGGTTCGTTTTCTGCTTATTGGCAATTTTTTAAATTATGAAAATCTTCTAACAGGTAAAAATATGAACAAATTATTCAAAGAGCACCCATATATATTCATAATCTAATGTATTCTAGATTTTAAAATCATTAATATTCTGCTTTTCTTGTTGCTGATATATTTTATATCATTCCTTCCAAGTTTCTTATCTAGCTCTGTTTTGTAAGGAAAAACATTCCCTCATTAGCTATAGCTTCTAGAAAAGGAAGATAAAATGCATTTCCTATTTCTCTTAAGTTACCACATTTTAGAGTAAGGGGTTGGTGTTAAAGTTATTGCTAATGGTAGTAATAAGGAGCTTTTTGTTTGCTTTTTTAAGCATTATTACAGGCTCATAGATTTGTATATATTAAATTGTTTGAATCAATTACAGTTATTATTTTTAATGTTTGAATTGTTCAACTTTGGGGAGTAGTAGCCACCAATTTTCTTTTAGCTTGAGTAACTGTTTCTCGTGGGTGGCAGGCATGATTTGCTGGGAAGGGCTGCAGTCACAGGGAGTAGGAAATTGGGCCTATAGTGAAGGCTTAGAGGTGGAGTGATATCAAACACAGTCACATCCACCAAACAGATGGCAAGGAGAGAAAGCTGAGATTAAACCAGAAGGGAAATACGCAGCTTTATTTTGACATGTTACTTTCTTTTCTCGATGCTAAGTATGATTTTTAATGGATACCTATAATTATTTTTTCTGCCACCCATTAAGTTAGGAAGAGCTTCCTGGAGCTCAGCTCTTTCATTAACATTTCTATCTGGATTGAAGGGAGAAGTGAGTGTAAGCAATCTTATAGGCTTTTTGGTTTCTCAAAGTAAGATGCTTTGCAATGGAAAAATATCTCAAGACAGTATTAATATTTTCTAATAAATTCCAAAGTGTTTTATAAATTTATCACCAAATAAGTATTAATAAAAACATAACTACATTTTGCTTCTCACTAAAAATTTTATTTATGTTTGGTTTCAAACTCTCTACCATGAATGATGAATTTTCAATACGTAGGAGGAAATCAAACTATTTGTGTTATCTGATCAGTATTAGAGGGGTGAACATTTTCAGTGCAGAGCAATGTAATTCATCTGCACAATTCAGTTAAATAATAAGACAAACCTAAATATGCTCATTAAATTTTCTTTACTTATGTATCTCTTTTATCACGCATAGGAGATGGCACTACTATTATGATAACTTGCCACAACAAAAAATAGCAATTTTCCAACTCGCCAATATAAGAATGGGATGAAGGAAATCTAAGAAGGAAAGCCCCCAGAGGTATGATTAAAGATGGGAAGATTTGGTCCTTTACATTGACCATCAGTGTATTATATTCTCCCCAGTGAAGTTTCAGGAGATGTATGTTTGAGTCTTGGAAGAGGCGGTTTGCATTCATTATTAACAGCAATAGTAATAAAAAAAAAGTGTCAACACATTGTATCACCACATTCTGTTCCTAACATTTATAAATACAGTCTCTAAACTGCAAATAATTTACCCTACATCAAATGAAACTAAGCCAAACAAATAAAAGCAGGCAATTATTTATATTTTATTCCTTGCCGGTTAAAATTCTTCCACTTTTAGAAAATCTGCGCATATTAAAGGATTGATTGAATATGATATCTTAAAGACTCATGTAATTAATATGCTTCTTTTATCAGAAATGGGAAGAGAAAAATAAAAAAGAAACCACCACCTGCCCACAGTCAAGGGGTTGCACTGTATTACTTCATTCAATAATGCCACAATCAAGTTAGCCATTACTTCTTTATTATAGATGTTGGTACTCCTAAGAGCACTAACAGCGAGAAATAAATGAACATGGCTTCAGATGCTGCAGAGGACAGTGGGAGGCCAGGTTTAATGCCCCCTCATGAAGTCTTCTTGAATTGTGTCACTGGTAGAATTTATACTTGAGTTTTGGGAACATAAAATGATCTTGCCGCTGAGAACTAATTAAGAGATTTGGCTCTCTGTGACTGAGCTCATTTTGTTCAGCTTGACTGCATGTTCAAGTTTGACTCAAGATGCTCACTTAATGTATACGGTGACCAGCTATTTTAGTTGAATTAAGATAATTGCCTAACTCAACACTGTCCTGATACATTCCGGAAGAACGACGTTCAAAACCCTTAGCTGAGATTGTTACCCAATCACCACTCCAGGTGTTGGAGAAGCTTGACTTGCAAACGTTAAAGTGGTGCGTTGGAATGAACCCAAAGTTTCCCTGGCTCCATTAGCAAGCATAGAGGAGGGTGTGCTTTGAGCAAGTAACAACATGGGTGGATCTCAGACATGAGGGTAAGTGAAAGACAGGCACAAAACAGCAGGTACTTATGATTCTACTTATATAAAGCTAAAGGACAGGCAAATTGAATTTATGCTGATAGAATCCAGACTGGGAAATGGTTATTGACAGAGGAGGGGCATGAGAGGAACTTTTAGGGGGATGAAGATTTTCTATAGCTTTACCTAGAATGGTGACTTGGGATATATATTCATAAAAATTCATTGAACCATACACTTTGTACAATTTACTGTATGAAACTTATACCTCAATGACAACCAAAAGAATTCTTCACACATATCTAATTAAATAGTAAACTGATTAAAAATAAAAAAGTCTGGACTTTTTTGGTCAAGGACCCCAAATACTTTCATCTTCACAATGCTATCATTTGGCTATTATCAGAGCTATGAGCTCTAGATTCTGGATCTAACTTGCCTTCTCCTCTGTACAAATTCAGCAAGGGCATCAAGGCCTAGATCATCTCAGCAAACGTGGCGCACTCAAGCCTCTGTGTCTCATCGTGTCAGGTGTGTTTTGAGCAGAGAAGTAGGGGAGTTTGTTCTTTCTGTGAGGCCAGAGCCACTAGCCCGGCCTCAGGAATTTATTTATGAAATAAGTTATCTATTGATTGGGTGCTTTCTGTAAGCCCAGTGCTATTGCAGGCACGGGAGATACCTGGGTGAACAACTAAGATCCCTGTTACCACAGACTGTAGGGGGCTGTAAAACTCCAGCTTAAGTCAAGGGAGAAGAACCGGGTCTAGGCCCAAGTCTTTTCTTTGTCCAAGCAAGAGGCCTGGTCATCCAAGAGGTGACACAAGGATAGTCACCCCTGCAAGGAAACCCTGTACATGCGTGCAAGCACAAACAAGTGATTAGAATCTAGATTAGAAGAATTTGTGGTACGGTATATTTTCTGAGAAATGTTTTCTGGCGGAATAGGTCAAGGGAAAGGCAGCTCATCCTTGAAGGAGATAGAGACTAGGGATGACTTCAAGAAGTTGGCTGTACGCCCTGAATTGCTGTATAAAAGATTGTAGCTGCAAATAAAGAAGCGCTTCTCTCTGCCGACTGAGCAGAGATGGAGTCCTCCTGACCCCCATCTTTTTTGTGTCTGTCTTTTTTCACAGCCTCACCTCCTTACCTTCAGGACCTGTTCATGCCGGCAGGTTCCGGCAACAGACCTTACATTCAAGATTAGGGATGAGAAGGAGACAAGCAACTTGGTCATAAACACACAAAATACTCTCAGTTAGTGGTAGTGCTACTTGGGAGGGCCCGTTGCAGATGGGGTGGTAAGAGAAGGCCTCGCTGAACATGTGACGTTTGATCAGTGACCTGAGTGATGAGGCAGAGCCAGCCTTGCAGAAAGCAGGAAAACTCTGAACCAGGTAGAGAGAGCAGCAAGTCCAAGCCTCAGAGGGGAGAAAAAGGTTAAGATGTGTGATGAATACAAAGAAGCCCAGGGAACTAGTGGAGAAATTGCATAAGAAAAAATAATAGAGAGTTTAGGGAACCATTTTAAATAGTTTAAATTTAGTTCTAAATACAATGGCATAACATTGCAGGGTTTTCAGGGAAGGGATAGTACAGATGGAAGAAGTAAATAGTTGGAGGTGGAATTGATCCAGCATGCGTGGGTTAAATGGTGAAGAAGAGAGAAAATGAGGAATGAAAAGTAACGGCTTTGCTTAGAGCAGAGCACCTGATGGTGGTGATGACGCTGTCTGTCAAGATGAAGGAAATTGAGCAAATTAACAAAGTTAAGGGAAACATGAGTTCATTTTGGACAGATTGAATTAGAGTTACATTTTAGCCATATCACAAATGAATGTATTTGACTTCAACAGAAGTACAACTTGAAGTAGCTCAGAATCATCATAAATGTGAAAAGAAAAAAAACACAACTTCAAGTTTATGCCTGAAAATGGTGGGCCAATTGTATTTTCTTTGAATAATGAGGATAGAATTTTAGGAATCTGGGTTTTTCCAATGTCATCCTGCTGAATTCCTAAGATAATACATACTAAAAGAAGAGATCAGAAAGGGAATGTGCTCCTTGTTCTGTCATGTAGCAAAAGATTTCCAACTTTCTGGATGATTGCTGAGTAAAAGTTTCTAGAATTTTTCAAAACATAGCACTAATAATGGTGCTATAAAACAGCACTCTAAACCACTATTGGTAGAGATGCCTGTCAAATGTACTCAAATCAATTATATTAAAATTAAATGTGTCAGTACTTTGACGAAGTTTAATCAGTTCCATTAATTTATCTAAAATTTATTTGCACAATTGCATAAAGATATTTATTTTAATATTGATTTAAAAACAATTCCAATCTACATAACTAGAAGATTGATGAAATAAACTATGGTTTCTGGCCTACCTGATTTGGCTCAGTGGATAGAGCATTGGTCTACAGACCAAAGGGTCCCAGGTTCAATTCCAGTCAAGGGCACGTACCTTGGTTGCAGGCTCCTCTCTGGCGGGGATCCTTGTCAGGGCTCATGCAAGATGCAACTAATCGATGTGTTTCTCTCACATTGATGTTTCTCTCTGTTTTTCCCTCCCTCTCTAAAAATCAATGGAAAAATATCCTTGGGTGAGGATTAAAAAATAATAATAATTATAAACTATGGTTTCTTACACAAAATGGAGTAGTATTCAGCCATTAAAAAGAAAAAAGATTTATATATAATTGACATAAAAATATGTAATGTATAGGTAACTGAAAATGCAAGTTATAACAAATACAGACTAACCTCATTTTGAATAAAAGACATTAGAGAAAAGATCAACTTTGGTTAATTTTTTTCTATGACCAGGATATTTCCATGTTGAGATTTTTGCCGCAAACACATATTACTTTTGTAATAGAAAAGAACCATACAAATATTTTTCAAAGTCATCCAATGCAGAATCCATATGAAGCAGAAAGTGTATGAAACTTAGCCTTTCAGTGTTAGGAATGCTGAAATAAATGTCACAAGACCCAATATAGTTTTGAGGGACTGTGGCTTTTGCTAAAAATATTAAGATTTTTAGTATAAGCTTGAAGCTAGACTTACAAGAGATGTAGACAAGATCTAAGCTTAACATCTGAGCACCCCCTCTTTCTCCTCATTCTGGTATAATTTCCCCTGACCAGATTGTTGTCCTAGCTGAGATGTCACAGGGGTCAGAGATGTTCTCAAGTGTTCAATGACTGTGGGAAGGCGACCACTTGGTTTTCTGGTTTTAATTATTTTATGGAAGATTATAAATATAGGCCATAAAACTATTATGTAACCTCACAAGAAGGACAGATATCATCAAAATTATTTTGAAGGGGAAAAAAAATACCATAGAAATGTCAATTCTCCCAAAGTGAATCTAAACATCTCATGCAATTTCAGTTAGAATCTCAAACGAGCTTCTCTCTTTTTCTTTTTTTTATTGTTTGAAGTATTACACATAATAGTACATATATCTCCTTTTTTAACTAAATTCCTTTCAGAAGAGCAGCTGCCTGAGAATATTAGAGTTCATTATAAAAAAGCAGAATAGGGAAAGGAGGGCCTGTTTTTCCAGAAAAAAAAAAAAACATACTGTAAAGACATTGTATTCAAGAGTATTTTCTTGACTTGAGAAGAAAGAAAAAGAATAGACCTCTTGGATTGAATAAGAGAAAATAAATCAATACAATATACTTGACATGTGTTTCATTTCAACGTGAAAAATGTGTTACAAGTGGTACCGCCAAAAATGGCCGCTCATCAGAAAAAAATAAAGGTAAATATATGCCCACCACATGTACAAAAATAAACTCCAAATGTAAGTCATAAAACAATAACAAGCTTGCAGAGCCCTAGCCGGCACGAGGACTGAAAGGTCCTGGGTTAAATTCTGGGTCAAGGGCATGTGCCTTTGTTGCAGGCTTGATTCCTGCCCCTGGTTGGGGTGCATGCAAGAAGCAACCAATCGATGTGTCTCTCTCACATTTTCGTTTCTCTCTCTCTCTATGTCTCCCCCTCCCTAACCTGGCTTTGAAGAGAATTAATGGAAAATCAATGGGAAAATATCCTCAGGTGAGGATCTATAATAATAAAGTGTAATATGCTAATTAGACTGAATATCCTTTCAGATGACCTTCCAGACAAAGCCAGGGCTGTGAGGGAAGCCTGGGTCCCGGGTGCTAAAGGGAAACCGGTGCCAGCAGCCAGGGGAAGGAAGGCCTACTCTTGCATGAATTTCGTGCATTGGTTCTCTAGTTAAAAAATAAAACAAAAACAAAAAGCTTTGTAGAAATTTAGTATATTTATTAACTAAGGGTTGGAGAGCTATATAGCAAAAACAGGAGATCTGCAAACAAAAAAAAAAACCACATATTTGACTTCATGAAATTAAAATATACTTCAATTGCCAAAAATTATTTTTAAAAAATACTTGATGGATATAAAAAATAATCTGTTACAAGTCATTATTTTTAAAAACCAACCAATTCCAATTTAAAAATGGGGAAGGATATAAACAGGCAACTTAAATAGGTGTTAATCCAAATGACCAATAAGCATATTGAAGATGCTTAGCATTCAACGTAAAGAACCAATAAGCTATTAACTGGCCAATACTAAAGAGTGGGAACAAGTATTTCTTGAGAAATATCTTGTAGTAAGTAGCCTCATACACTGCAGTTGACAGGTAAGGCATAGAGTTAGTGAAAAATTCTAAAGCAAATGCTGAGTACCTCTGAAAAGATCAGCATGTGTGATATGCCATAAATATAGATGCATATATGGAAAAGTGACATAGTGAAAGGATGGACAGCAAAACATTAATTGCAGTTATCTCCAAAAGTTGAGATTTCAGGTGAATTTAGAGTAATTTTTATATCTGTTCAATTTTTTTTTCTCCCAATTTGTATAATGATAAATCATCAATAAAAATTTGTTACAAAATAAATTCTTATGAAACTCAAAAACTATTCAAATATACACATCTTTAAACTTTCCTTTTCTAATTTCTTGTCTAATTCAAGTTTGGTTGGATTGGTTTAATTTTAATGGGTTTGAGGGAGTGTGGAGGAGGATTGGAAATGAGTGGACATGTTCACTAAGAAACAAGGGCCGATTGGGTATCCCTGAATGCGATTTGGACAGAATGACATAATACTCACTAAAAGTTTCCATTTCATCCCTCTCGTTCCTATTTTAG
Organism: Murina feae; assembly: GCA_004026665.1. Lineage (NCBI taxonomy): Eukaryota > Metazoa > Chordata > Mammalia > Chiroptera > Vespertilionidae > Murina > Murina feae. Next base: position 14,175 of record PVJC01037768.1, read on the forward strand.
TAACCTTTGACATTTGGAGAAACAAAAGCTCACAGTCATTTTTGCTCTTCTCTCTCCCCAGAACCTTGTACAATTATCAGAGAATATTTGCACCATTGAAAGCAATGACTTCCCCTCACCTGCCTTCTCTTTTCACACTTGGAGTCCAAAGACAGACCGCAGAATGCAGTGACAAGTGAATCTTCTCTTTGAGATTTTATTTAAGATTCATCCTCCTTGTTGAAATTTAAATTTATGGATCCCGCACCCCACCCCAGTATCATCCCAAGCTGAAATCTGGTCTGACACCATCCGCCCGGCTTGCTTATAAAGACTAGTTGTAATGAAGCACAACGTGGGCTACAATATAAGCCTGTGTTACTAATGACAAGTGGGATGTACAGCACTGGAGGACAAGAAGTGCCCTTTATTCCCATTTACGTTACCGGGAAAATAGACACACATAGAACCAGTGCCATGGTAGGTTTTGTAAGGCAGTAAAAGTGTTTTGAATTCCTAGACATCCTACGAATCTCAGTTTTATAAAATGTGCCATCTATCTTCTTTTTCCTCCCTCAAATCTTTTAGCCTCGCACATTTAGCCTTGTCCAGAGGCCAGGGAGGTTCCCAGCATATGCTTACTCCAGAAGAGGGATGCTTGCCTTCTTTCCAACCTTGCCCCCGCACTCTCGTCACGCAAAGCTGAGAAGCAGAAACACTATACAGATCCTTGGGGCCCCCTGTGTGCAAATTCCACAGAGTTGTGAGGAGGCTTGAAAGTACACAGAGAATCAGGAAGCGCGCCCCTTCTCCAGCCTACCGTTCCCAAGAGCCATTCCCTCTGGTCTCCATGGATACCTTTAACTATGCCCAGAATGCGACCCACCGGCCTCTGTCCCCATTGTTCTACGGGAAGCGGTAGGGCACACAACAGCCAGCACTCTCTTCAGTCATACTTACCGTGGAACAAATGGGTGACCAGAGGCTCCTAGGATTTGTCTTAGTTTAGTACATGTTTATTGTGTCCATTGCTTGCAAGGTCATAAAGAGATGAGTAAGCCAAAGTCGCTGACCAGGACTAGATGGTTTTCTATCACCATAGTCAGATAAACAGTAAAATAATAAGACATGATAATTACTATAAGAGGGGCACAATCAAAGCTTGATGGAGATTAGGAAAGGGGCAATTTAGTTCTTCTTTCGGAAACAAGAAGTTGGGAAACAGAAGTGGAGAAGAACTTTTGAGATCGGTAACTTTAGAACCATGATTAAAATACAGGAACTGCCCTGGCCTGTTTGGCTCAGTGGATAGAGTGTCGGCTGAGGAATGAAGGATCCCAAGTTCAATTCCATTCAAGGGCAGATACCTCAATTGCAGGCTCGATCCCCAATCCTGTTGGGGACACCTGCAGGAGGCAACCAATGTGTTTCTCTCACATCGATGTTTCTCTCTGTGTGTCTCTCCCCTTCCTTTCCACTTTCTTTAAAACAGTCAATGGAAAAATATCCTTAGGTGAGGATTAACAAAAAATAAATAAAATAAAATAAAATAAAATAAAATAAAATAAAATAAAATAAAATAAAAAATACAGCTATGTTTGAAGCAAAGAAGTGGAGCCCAAAAGGGGCGGGGGGGGGAGGGGCTGTTTCAGCTGCAAGAACATCACGTGCAGAGAGAAACACAGCTTGCAAGGGCATGGGCAGTGGTGAGAAGTTTTGTGTCAGGAATGTGTAGGGCGAACATGGGGAAAGCCTGGGATTGTAAACATCTCCAGCTTGCGGGTGGCCCTTTCATCTTGTTTAAGAGCCACTATGGGCTTTTTAGGAAGGGACAGGCATAAACAAATTTTTAGAAATAAAAGAATTGTCACAATGGAGAGGCCTAATCAGAGTAACAATGGGGTGGGGGGAGGTTAGTGATTGGTGCTATTTTGAGTCAGAGAATATGGTTGAGGAGTTAGAATTCCATCAGGTGGAAATGATGGGAGGCTGAATCAGCCCTGGGTGGAGATAATGGGACAGGTAGGGAAATATTTGTAGATAGAAGAGGTTTAACTTGCCAACTAAGGACGAAAAGGAAGTGGAAGAAGAAAGCAGCTTTGTTGTCTTTGTTTGATTGCAATGTTTGAAAGACACTGATAACTTCTTCAGCTCCTGAGATAGCAAGATTTATGTTGTAGAAATCTTAGGAAACTGGGAGACTGTTAAACTGAGTTAGAGTAGTTTTGATGATTCAGTCATGACCCCCAACATACTCTTTGGTTGACGTAAATGATATTTATAACTTTTGGCATTTTGCATTATAATGAATAAGACTATTTTATGGAAAACTGTACCTTAGTATGAAAATGCCATGTCCAATTGACAAAACTATAGAATTCCTGATAAGTTATCTCCGTGCAGTAGCATATATTTTCAGGAGTGCTTGAGACACCGTGACAAGATTCTGATACCTCATCCAGAAATAAGCCAGACATTGGCTAAACACAACAGGTATAGAACCACAACAACAACACCAAAATACACATAGAGCTCTGGCATCTAAAACCCTTCATGTAACTGCAACATATTGAAAGGGGAGAGGACTAATGAACCCCCAAACTAAACATAAGCCTTGTCTTCTTTTTTTTTTGTTTTGTTTTGTTTTCTTTTCTTTTGTTTTGCTTTTATTTTATTTCTATTTTATTTTAAATTATCTAAACTAATAAAAGCGAAATATTAAAATTAACCGTTTCTCCGAGACAGGGTAAGCCACGCCCACCAGCCAATCAGAGCGGCTGTATGCAAATTAGCCCAGCCAACATGGCGGCCGCCACTCCCGGACCTGAGTAAACAGCCCTTTCCATTGCGGCAGGAGAGAAAGTGAAGCTGAGCCCCTCAGCTCAGCT
>PVJC01037769.1:0-17053 GCA_004026665.1 Murina feae
TTTGTTTATTAGGGTCCTCTCTCTTTGCTTCTTGGTGAGCCTGGCTAGAGGTTCATCAATCTTGTTTATCCTTTCAAAGAACCAGCTCTTGGTTTCATTGATCTTTTGTATTGTCTTTTTGGTCTCCAAGTCATTTATCTCCGCTCTGATCTTTATAATTTCCTTCCTTCTGCTTACACTGGGCTTTTCTTGTTGCTCTTTTTCTAAATCTTCGAGTTGCAGGGTTAGGTAATTTATTATCATTGTTTCTTGTTTTCTGCAGTAGGTTTGTAGATTGCTTTCACTGTGTCCCATAGATTTTGGATTGTTGTGTTTTCATTGTCGTTTGTTGCAATGATGTTTTTTATTTCTTCTTTGATCTCTGTGGTTACCCAGTCATTGTTTAATAGCATGTTGTTTAGTCTCCATATGTTTGATTTTTTGGATTGTTTTTATTGTAGTTGATTTCCAGTTGTATGCCATTGTGCTATTATCTTATTCATTTATTATACGAATTCTGAGGATGACTTTCTGTTTTCACAGAAAGTTAATGTCAAGCTAATTGCTATTTTGATATTCTTGTATAATGACAACTGGGAAAGGTTATTTAATGAATGGAAGTAGAAACAAATTTTAGGGATATTTACATGCAGGAAATGTGGCAAAACTACATCTATTAACAGCCCTATTGGGGGGGGGTCTATCATCTTTGTAACTGCGTGAATATATGTGTGCGTATGTTTGGGAAGGTGATATATTTTATTGAAGAAGTTATGACTGATACTTCTGTTACTTAGAATAAATTGCTAACTTCTCATGAGTATAGCTGGAAGTAGCTGACTCACCAATTACTCATATGCTTACCTTGTTTCTGTGTCCAAAAATAGCCTGACAACTTGCAGGGAAAGCCTAGCTAGCCTTTAATACTTTCAATTGAATTTTCATTGCTGGACATAGAATAAAATTTGGTAAATGAGAAAGAAGACTAATGTTTTTCATTTTTTAGGAAACTTAAATTTAAGTTTATGCATTTATATAATTTTTTAATATTTTAAATTTTAACATTATGCATTAAAAATTTATCTACCAAAATGGGTGTTACTTATTTAAAAAAAGAAACTTAATGAAATTAAAAAAATCTTTATAAACTGTCTTACATATTGAATGCTCAACCAATTAATTATCAAAATCTTCTTTTAGTTACACAAGGCAATTCTAATAGTCACATAGAGTCAGTATGCTGCCAGAGTAGCCAGTGTACTTTTATTGCAGAGGACCATTATGTGCTTTCTTTTTACATAATAAAGAAGTTTCCTTACCCTTTATTTTTCAGAAATTTCAAGTGTCTTTAAATTTCACAGGCTATATCATACAAGAAGCTCCAAGATAATAGCTTAAAATTTCAGTGAGTGATCTGGGATAAAAATGAGAAAAACATTTTTTCCCATGCTCTTGGTGTTCATGGAGATCATTTTATAAAACATGTACTTATTTAAAGAAAATCCTATATACCTAGTATTTCTTTTCCTTTAGGTATGTGTTAACTAATCAAAAAGGTAGAGATTGTTAGAATTTAGCTTCCAAATTAATACTTTTGCAAGGAGTACCAATTTATTGGATAACATAAAACTTCTTTGTTTAGTGAATTTTGTTTTTGACTTATGAGAAACAGTAAAAAATGAATTATTTTTGTTAAAACCATGGGGGTTAAAGACTCCTCCTTTTGGACATTTTATTTCCTGATGGTACTTAGAAACATTTAAATTATTGTGCATGAACTTGGCAACATGAACATTTGTTCTCTACGATAATTTTATTTTGGACAGGAAAAGGTTAACTCAGCAAACTGGGATTATTCAAACCATGTATTTTCCAAAGCAGGGCCTGACTTTTGGACTGGCAGTTGGCTGGGTCCTGGGAGGGGAGAAGAGTAACCTCTGTGCCCTTGGAATAATCTGATAAATTTGCCTTCATATGATGAAGGCTCATGCTGTACCTATTTGACCAGTTCAGTTTACCTTAACAATGTGATTTATTGTGAAAGCCTATTAGTTCTCTGTGGGATGGACTAGAATCTGAGCAGCTGTGATCAGTCACAAGGGTACTGCATGCCTATGTGACTGACCTTGAGTAAAAACCTCCAAGGCTCAAGTGAACTTCCTTGGTTGGCACATATCATTAGAAATTGAAGAGCAAGATTCAACTTACTTAAATGCAGTGGTGACACACATGACCGACATAGGCTAATTGATAAGTCCAGCGAAGATACAAGGGTCTTTCCAAATGGTGAAATTTGTAGGACAAACATTCGAAGGGGGGGAGGGGTGCACTGAGACATTCAATTGATAACTGAAATAAAATGTTGTCTATGCTTAACCCTGAAAATAAATAAAAAACATAGAATCTGGTTGGATTTTTTGAAATTTGGAGGCTGCATAGTCTACCTAGGATTATTTTTAGCTCCATTCCATAAAGCAATATGTAATATGGCCAAATTTGAATAGGGACCTGAACAATATCAAATTGAAATGCAAAAAGCAGTGACTCAGTCAGTGATTTTGAGGCTTTAAGATACACAATCAAATATAATTTGGAAATATCTTCAACTTGCACTTATGCAAACTGGAGCCTATGGCAAAGCCCATGAGTGCTGCCCTTCAGTTACCACTGGAATTTGGGCCAGAAATTTTACAGTCATGGAAATATACTACCTACTGTTTGAGAGATAATCATTGATTTGTTATTGGACACTTATTGAAACTGCCCCTATAACTGGAGAACATAAAATTATTTTGAAAATATTACCCAAATATATCGTAGGTAATGCCTGATAAGAAAAGCAGTGTTTAGAAGGAACATGTTAATGAAAGAATACAAGGATATACTCATTGTATTCATGATTAAGGAACTTCTTTTCCCTTAGGCTGATTTTGGAATCACTTGAGGAACTGCTAGATCCTATTGCCATATGGGTGATGTTCTGTGTACAGCGCTCAACTGAGCAACTAATAGCTGCTTGGTTTATGGATGTCAGTTACAAGGTGAATGAGAAACATCCCATTTAGAAAGCTGTTGATATATAACCCACTAGATGGAAAAACTCTGAAGATAAGAGTAAATCAGCTCAATGGGCTAAACTACATGCTCCTTTCCTTGAAGAGGTGGAAGAATTAAACAATAAAGTTTTAAAAGTTTGGGAGTGGGATAGTTAGAATATAGAGGTGGTCAATGTCCTGGTCATGTGGCCAGGTAGATGAGCAATGGAAACTTTGACTATTAAAAGATTTCTTCGTGTATCACAACCCTATGGAAATCACTATGTGAATTTGAGATGCACATTGAAGAACTTCCTTCCTAAATCAGATGGTGATTGGAATCAGCAAGTAGAGATCCTGGTGCACTTATTTGAGATGACCACTTATTTGAGATGACTGAGTACGAAGATGAAACAGTTTATGTATTAAACATACAATATATGGTAGAAAATTTAAGTCAAAATAAATTGAGATATTTTGTTATTTGTGAAAGCACCAAAACTTTGATAATTTCGAGATAGTTTAACATAGGTGGGTACAGAAGAATTTCATGTACTAATGGTCAAAGAGAACAAAAGGGAGAGAATGAGAAATATAATATCTGTGTTTGTGGTAGAGGAGTAAGAAAGAGGACATGATAGGAAAAGGAAGGGAAAGAGGGAGAAAGAAAAAGAGAAGGGGGGGTGTAAAAGAGAAAGGTGAGTATGGTAGGCAGACATGAGCAGAGCCATGAAGATAGGCCAGGTGCAGAAGGTCACCAGGGTGGAAATCCCTGGGTGCCTATAAACAGAAAGTCTGGGAAAACAAGAACCTCAACTTGAGGGTAACCTTTCCTCCCCTAGGATATTCCAGGTCCTGTGGTTTGGATCCCATGACCTTTCATATTTCTGGTCATGCAGTTCAGACACTCCCCTGACCTTTCTTTCCTTTGTATGTCACTAGTCATGTGGTAGATCCCACTAGAGGAGGAACAAAGGGCCAACGAGTGGCCTCACACAATTCCCAAATGGGCCCTTGTTTATATAACCACTCCCTTATGCATTAATATCTATAGATAACATTTAGGCCTCAGTTGTATTTCAGCTCCAGGCTCAGAAAAGCCGCAAAACCACACAAGAGATGCCATGGCTGACCTCAGAACGAGCTGCATGACTAATGACCTCCTGCCCTGGTGCTGACCAATCAGTGGAGGGCAGGAACCTGAAAGGACACACCTGGAAAGCTGATGAATATTCTATTGAGATCCTACCCTGGGAGCTCCCCTAAAATCCCCACTCTTAAAGTTCTTAGGAGGGAGGACTCAGCATTCTTCCTCTTAAGAAACATGCCAGCACCTTTCCTGACTCCCTCCTCTTTCCCCCAGGCACATTACCTTTACTCCTCTGCCTCCTAAGCTCCTTGGGCCCCTTCTTTTGCTTCTGTAACTTGTTTCCTGAGCCCATTTCTTCTACTGCTCACTTCTATCTTTGTGACTTTCTAGATAAAGTTTCTCTTATACTTTGAGTCTTAGCTCTGAATTCTTTCTTAGCCAAAACTCAAGTAAAGAAGTCAAGATCAAGTTCAGTCTGACTCAACTGATTTAATACCTGGTGCCATTTTTGTTTTTGCAGACAACAAGGGTACATAAAATAAAATAAAATTACTGGAAGTTATATAGAAACTTAGTAGTACAGGATATGTTGAGAAGGGGCCATTAGGTGCTGTGCCAGTTCATTCAGACATTTTTATGTAAGATATTTTCTCATTATACTATATAATAAAAGGTTAATATGCACATAGACCAAACAGTTGCTATGATGCTTAACACAGGACCTGCCCCCTGGTGGTCAGTGCACTCCCACAAGGTGAGGGCCACTCAGCCAGAAGTAGGGCTCATGGCTGGGAAGTGCAGCTGCGGTAGAGGGAGCCTCTCCCACCTCTGTGACAGCCAGACATCTCCCGAAGAGTTTTGGACTGCAAGAGGGTGCAGACCAGGCTGAGGGGCCCCCTCCCCCAGTTCATGAATGTCATGCACTGGGCCTCTAGTTTGTTTATATTAAGCATGCATAATTTTTACCAGAAAAAAACTTGTATGTTTAGAAAGTTGTAGAAAATAAAGCGGCCACATGATTCACATTTTCTAAGTAATATAAAAAATAAATTATGTTGCAATCTGGTGCAGAACTAAAGTATATTTTTTTTTAGTTGTAGAAAAAAGAGAAATAAAAACTGGAGGTAGAGAGATTCGAATATTTAAAATGATATTTTTACATCGTTATTATTTTTCAATGAGCATACATATAGTGATGAATATTTTGGTGGATCAGTAACCTAAATTCCAATGCTGGTGTTCCATATCCCACCTATGTGGCCTTAGGAAATAGCATCTCTCTCCCAGGTGTATGATTCCTCAGAGCTTGAATAATTCCCCCTTTGCTATTCTCCTCCTCCTCTTCCTCTTCCTCTTCCTCATCCTCCTCCTCCTCCTCCTCCTCCTCCTCCTCCTCCTCCTCCTCTTCCTCCTCCTTTTCTACTTCCTCCTCCTCCTGTTCCTTTTTCTTCTTCCTCTTCTGTCAGTCTTAAGAGGTGAAAATATGAGATGATTTTGCATTTGCATTTCTTGACTATCGAAAATGGTAACGTTCACTATTCATTGGTTATTGTCTTTTTAATGTTTCCCTATTATGGAATAGAGCATACAATAAATCTAATTTTGCACCCAATGCAGCACATGTAAAAGTTTAGGTAATAATTAACTATCTGATCACAATTTAAATGGTAACAAGAGGGTCAGCATTTCTATACTGAAATCTAATGTTCTCCTGGACCAAATGGACCTGAATATTACCAGAAACAATCTTTGACATTTTTGACAGCTTTATTTATCCTTGATATTTCAGATGAAACACAGTATAAGTTTGTGACATCTAATTCCTACATGTATTGAAAAGATATTTGTCTATTTGTCAGAAAGGAGACTAGGAAACAGAGCAGCTAAGGAAAGCACTTACAGCCACATACTGCTTAAGTAGCAGAGCCACACTCAAACCTCATCTAACTTAATGAATGATTCTGTGATGAAAAGCATATCCATGAAAATACCTTGTTGTAGTACATGAGCAAATATAAAAGCTGGAATGGAGGTTGTGATACCTGTCTTTGTTTATTCCTCACAAAGAAACATGAAAACTTTCCTTCACTTAGGTACCGGCATGATTGTCCAATTTGGCCTTACTCCTGTGCATCCCAGGAAGAGTGTGATGATGTTTCTAACTCTCTATCCCTCTCCCTTTCTCTCTGTAAAAAATCAATAAAATATATTTTAAAAAAAAGAGTGTGATGGCTTCTTCAATAAGAGACCCCAGGGCTAACGGCAAAGGGAATTTTTCTCTTTTGCTTCTGTATTCTGAGATGAACACCATCATGGTTCAATTGTGTCTCTCTCAGCAGAATTTGTGTGTGTGACAGGAACTGTCTTTATTTGTGAACACTGATAAATTCCTGTACTCCTTCTCAATCCTCATTAAGTTTATTTTTAAAACTAGGGGCCCAATGCACAAAAATTTGTGCACTAGGGGTGTCCCTCAGCCCAGCCTGTGCCCTCTCGCAGTCTGGGACCCCTCAAGGGATGTCCACCTGCTGGCATGCCTGGCCAGCCTGGGTGAGGGGCTGATGGCTGTTTGCAGGCTGGCCAAGCCCCCAAGTGTGGACCCTCACCCCATTGAGGTGTGGCCAGCTTGGGTGAGGGGTCTAGGGTCGTTTTCAAGCTGCCCACAGTCCCTTCAGGTTTTGGGTCCCTATTGGTGTACCTGGGCAGCCTGGGTGCGGGGCTGAGGGCTGTTTTCAGGCTTTCAGGCTGCCCACAGCTCCCGTTGACCCAACATCCCAGCAAGGCTGGCTAGAAGCAGGTTTCTGGGGTTTATTTATCTTCTATAATTGAAACTGTTTCTTTAAGCCGAGGCCTAGGCAGGTAACAAAGCCTCCTGTTGGCTTCAGCTCCGTGGCTTCTATAAGTGAAAGAATGTTGCCGTGAGCAGAGAGAGGCCCAGCCTGCCTAGGCAGACAGTTTACTCTAGCTCCGTGACTGCCAGCCTCCATCTTGGCTGGTTAATTTGCATACAGCCACTCTGATTGGCTGGTGGACATGGATTAGGCATCCTGTAGAAACAGTCAATTTCAATATTACTATTTTATTAGATAAGATTATTAATCTATGATATCTTATGAGTAAAATAGCTAAACATCCTTATGCACTGGCAGGGTGTAGATTCCAGCATTGACTGAGAGAAGCAGATTCAAAAATGTCACTAGTCCAAATTCATTGATCAGCACTACCAACACAGGGCAGTCTGTGAGAGTTCAATGTCTCATCAGGACTCTTTTCCTTCTTGCTATTATCTTCACATATATTTTTCATATAGTGACCCGATCTGTCTGTTTTGGCCAAGACATTAACTCCATGTAAGGCTTACCTTCCTCGGTACCTGGCAGGTCTGATATCTCTGCCTTCACCTACCATAGTGTTTATTCAAAGTATCCTGAGGGTTAGTGGGCATTTCACCCACAGCAACAGACCCTCATGACAGCCTGTTACAAAAGAGTATCTTTGATCACGAGTTATTGCTAATCACAGGGGGAATAACCCTTTCCCATATTTTGCTTTGTCCCTTTGTTCTGCATAGAATCATTAAAATGTCAGGCTGTGATACCTTCACTTCTACTTCATTCAGTTGTAGCACTGAGAGTCACATGTGAGACTTTGATGTCTGGTATAATGGTGAAGATCTAATGATAAAATTAATATGTCATGGACAGTACATATTCACCTTGAGACTCAAGGGCTAAGGAAGTTTCTCATTGACTGGTGGTGTGCTGATTTATGCCTGGAGGGTGAGGTAATGAAACTGTGTTAGGAACTGACATGGTATTCTGTGCATCAGGGTCTACAACCAAAAATACCATGATAGCCTTAGTCAGTTTGGCTCAGTGGATAGAGCATCAGCCTGCGGACTGAAGGATCCTAGGTTTGATTCCAGTCAAGAGCACATGTCCAGGTTGCAGGCTAAATCCTCAGTAGGAGGCGTGCAAGAGGCAGACAATCAATGGTTCTCTCTTATCATTAATGTTTCTATCTCTCCCTCTACCTTCCTCTCTGAAATCAATAAAAAATATTTTTTTAAAAAAAGAGAAATACCCTAGAACTGGGATTACTGGGCCAAATGGAAATTCCATTTTTACTTTTTTGAGAAAACTCTGTACTGTTTCCACAGTGGCTGCACCAGTCTGCATTTTCACCAGCAGTGCACTAAGGTTCTTTTTTCTCTGCATCTTCGCCAGCACTTGTCATTTGTTGTTTGTTGATGACAGACATTCTGACAGGTGTGAGATGGTACCTTATTGTTGATTTAATTTGCATCTCTCAGATGATTAGTGACTTTGGACATGTTTTCAAATGTCTCTCAGCCTTCCTTGTGTCCTCTTTCAAAAAGTGTCTATTTAGGTCCTTTGACCATTATTTGATTGGGTTGTTTATCTTCCTTTTGTTAAGTTGTATGAGTTCCCTGTACATTTTGGAGATTAAACTCTTATTATAGATAACATTGACAAATGTTTTCCCATGAAGTGGGCTTTCTTTTTGTTTTGTTGATGATTTCTTTTGTTGTGCAGAAGCTTTTTATTTTGAGGAAGTCCCATTTGTTTATTTTCTCCTTAGTTTCCATTGCCCTAGGAACTATATCAGTAAAGTTACTGCTATGACATATGTCTGATATTTTGCTGCCTGTGGATTCTTCTAAGAAATCAGAAACACCAATCAGAAAGGATATATGCACCTTATGTTCATAGCAGCACCATTTACAATAGCTAAGATTTGGAAACAGCCTAAGTGCCCATCAGCATTTGAGTGGATTAAAAAACTGTGGTACCTACACAATGGAATACTATGCTGCTGTAAAAAGGACAACAGCATGGTTGGAAATGGAAAGCATTGTGGTAAGTAAAATAAGCCAGTGGGAGAAAGATAAATACCACATGATCTCACTCACTTGTGGACTATAATGAACAACATAAACTGATGAACAAAAATAAATCCAGAGGCAAAGAAGCATTGAACATACCCTCAAACCTCAGAGGGAAGGCCAGGCGTGGGGGTTGGGCTGGGGAGGAGGGTAGGTCGGAGATCAACCAAAGGACTTGTATGCATGCATATAAGCATAACCAATGGACATGGACACTAGGGCGGTGGGGGCATGTCTTGGGGGGTGTGAGTGGCCAAGGAGGGGTTGATGGAGGAAACAATGAGACATATGTAATACTTTAAATAAATAAAAAAGACAGAAATATCGTGATATTACTTTCGTTGCACTGAGTGTGTCTCTATTGCCTAATGGAGGAAAATAACAAGAGACCTCTTGACACAGCAGTCAGTCCAAAGCCACTCAGTGAAGGGCATCTCTGATAGCTGCTCCCTGTTCTTGAGTCAAATGGGGGTAATTTAGGAGGCTTGTGGATTTTGGCATCCCTTCAGGGCCACACAAGTGGTAGTGTCGGTTCTAAAATAATCCTGACAGTGGGTCTGATGGGAAAACTGAGCCTATAAACAATCCTACACTCTCTCCATTACCATCGTTTAAAAGCATTGCTCCACAAAATACCTGTTTTCTAAAGGTTGCCAGTGTGTTTTTTAAAGTGATTTTGTGCATGCATTAGTCGGAGTGGCTCAACTCTTGAGTATGAATCTGACTCTGGTAGTGAATGCACGTATCTCAGTTTCTGTGCAATGTGACACTAATGCTGAAAATACGGTAACATTTTGGCTTTTATGATAACTCTTTATGCTATTATCTCCTGCTAGACAGCTCCGATAGAATTGCAGGTAGAGAAGCTGAGGAATATGCATAAATTACAGGCCTATTGAAAGTCTATCATCATAGCGTATTTGTGTGTGTGTGTATTAGTATGTTTGGGGTTTGAGTATTTACTGGGATATGAGGCTGCTTGATCCTTCCTGTTTTGTGGGAGACACACTGGCAGCTCTTGCTAAAAGGAGCCTGATGAAAGGCTGAGTCACCAGCCTGTGTTTTTCCTTCCTTGACTATGAACTAAGATGATGGGAACCCTAAACTAGGTTGGCAATTTGATATCATTTTCACTTCTGAACTGCACTACTCTTCCAGGGTTCAAATGGCATCCATGTAGTAATACAGGTAAAGTGCACATGTAATGCCAAGCCATAAATTACAAAGCAAGAAAGAAATAAGACCAATTAAATAGGTTTTATTAATAAGTTTTCCAACTCTATAATGTATGCTATTGTAAAAGAAAAATGAAAATTTCATGTATATTGTAGATATGTTTATTTTCTTTTTGTTGCATATTAAAGTATTTTCATATTACTTCAACTATGTTTCCATAGCCATTATGGTAAATAGTACAGAGATTCCTGAAAAAAAAAATAGATCTAACATACAATTCAGCAATGCCGCTTCTGGATATCTATCTGAAGAAAATGAAAATACTAATTTGAAAAGATATATGCACCCTATGTTAATGGCACTATTAACAATAGCTAAGATATGAAAGCAACCTAGGTGTCCATTGATGGATGAATAGATGAAGAAGATGTGGAACATGTATACAAGGGGATATTATTGAGCAATAAAAAATAATGAAATCTTGCCATTTGTGAAAATATGGATGGTAATAGAGGTTATTATTTTAAGTGAAATAAGTTAGGCAGAAAAGGACAAATATGTTATTATTTCACTACATGTAGACTCTTAAAAAGCAAAACAAACAAAGCAAAAAAGCAGATTCATGGAAACAGATGACACTGATGATTGCTACAGGGTTGGGGAGTGGGAGATTGGTGAAAAAGGTGAAGAGGAATATAGTCAATAATATTGTGATGTTTTCTTGGTGACAGATAATTAGTAGCATTAGTGACATTATCACATTGTAAGGTACATAAATATTGAAACACTGAAATTAATATTGTATACCAAATATACTTAAATTTTCAAAAATATTCCCATGTTATGTTACTTAGTTTATGCTAGTCCATATCTATTTCAGAACAGTGTGAATTACTGCTTTAATAAAAGCATTTTTTGACACATAAATTCAATAGTCCTGTATGTGTTTGTATGTATGTCCATGTATGAGACTATGTGCTTATGTTTATGAAACCAAACAGGGGTTTTTGATATTAATGTATTTTTTTAAACGACATTAAAGGAGCTTAACAGAGACTGTAAAATATATAGAAAGATATTCAGAGAAGACAGCACGTTATAGATGTTCACTGTTATTATGATGGTACATGTGCTTTAAACACGTTTTTTTTTTGCATGCATATACACATATCCTATATAGTAAAAACCTAATATGCAAATTGTCCCCTCAGGCAGTTGTTTGACTGTGAGACCATGAGTTCAACCACTCTCTATGATGTGCATTGACCACTAGGGGGTGGCATAGAACATGGTGGATGTCAGCAACATGGTGCTGACAGGGGGCCGACAGTGGAGGTGCTGCTGGCCTCAGTGAGCCCCGATGAGAGTGGGACTGCAGCAGGATGGTGGAGCAGATTAATGGGCAGTGCCAGGCCAAGGTGGGTGTGAGCAGGGGCCCAATCACCTGCCAATTGACTCACAGATAGGGACCATTGGTGGTGGCAGTGGGCAGCAGGGCCACCACCCGGCTCCCAGGCACTGAGGGAGCTGGGCAGGGGCGGGAGGGAGGGTGCAGTGGCCTAATTGATTGCCCTGCAGGCAAGATGATGGAGCAGGTGAAGGGGCTGCATCAGGCCAAGGCAGGGTGCCAGGTTGGGCTGCAGGGTGGCAAGGCTGGAGGCACAAGATGGGGCCATGAGACTGGGGGCACAAGCTGGGGCCAATCTCTGAAGGTCACCCCAAGGGACCCACCTGTGCACAGATTCATGCACCAAGCCTCTAGTATGTACATAAAACTTCTTCATTCAACAGCATATTTGAATACCTTTTCATGTAAATAAATATTTTAAACATTTTTTGTGCATGTCTCTTAAAAAGTATCCTCACTGTTGCCAAAATGTATTTGTTAAAATGTTAAGCAATATAGAAATGAATAATGTGAAAGATGAAATTGTTTTCTCAGTTTTTCTCTCGACATATTCCCTTTCAGTTATACTATGTTAATAGGTCAGTGTGTAGTTTTCCAATTTTCTGTATGCATTTTAGAAATATGTATTAAAATATGATTCATTTGCATATTTTACCTCATGCATTACTAACTTCAAATTTTGTTTCATAATGTAAAAATTATTTCCATAATAAATGCATATATGTGCATATTTGTTTACAAATACTCATATACAATATATAATGGGATTTAAATATAAATATTTTTACATAAACCTGCGCAAGCATTTTTCTTTGATGAAGTGCATGATCATACAGATTTGGAGGCCTAGGCCTCTGTTTTAGAGAACTAAGAGATAAATCAGCTCTCAAACTACAAGTGTCATCTGAGGACACAGAAAAAGAGGGAGCGGAAAAACTGGTGACTCACTCACTTCTATTTCCCCTCAGCAGGACTTACAAAGCTTTTTCCACAAAATCAGATTGATCAATGTCCAAATAAATATCTCCCATACTCTAACTTCTGTTCTTTGACATTTGCTCTTTAGATGCAAAATATCTATTTCTCCAATTAACAGCCATTATTTCTGGAGAGACTATCTTGTAAGCTCTATTTTGCTCATTTTATTTTATATTTAATTTTTTCTCCTTTTTATTGAAGTCACTGAGGTAATACGCATTAACCAACTTATATAATTTTCATGTTCACAACTACAGAATACATCATTTGTACATTGTGTTGTATGTTCACCACCCCAAGTCAAGTCTCCATCCAACACTATTTATCCTCCCTTAACTTTCTTACCTCTCTTCAGTCTCCTATCCCCAGCAACCACCACACTTTTGTAGATATCCATGAGTTTCTCTCTCTTTTTTTTCTATTTTACTCAATCCTTTCACATTCTCCAGCCCCCAACTCCAGACTCCCCACCTGTCAGCCTGCTCTTTGTCTATGAGTCTCTCTATGTTGCTTGTTAGTTCATTTTGTTCATTAGAGTCTACATATGAATGAAATAATATGTCACTTGTCTTTCCTTGACTGGCTTATTTCACTTAGCATAATGCTTTGATTAACTCTTTTCTCAAACAAAAGTTTAACTTCTGAAGCAAAAAGATAAACAATTTCAGCAAGGAGTTCTCTCAAAATGAGGATACTTTTCTTTATATAAACACCAACAAATGGCTGTTATTTGGAGGAACAATTAATTTTCTCTCATCTTTACCCTAGTGCCCTTTAACTACAATTTCTAGGTATTTAGTAGAGTTTAATGTGAGCTTCAGGATTTATAATGTTAAAGCCTCCAAAAAAAGTAATTTAGTTGCCTGACATCAGAGAAATGGCAGCATAAGGGTGCATCATTTCCTCTCCTGATGACATTACTACAAGTTTGCCATCTATAATTAAATAAAGAAGTCCCTGCTCAACACGGATGCATACCTGGGAGACCCGCACACTGAAACACCTAAAGGTGGGAAACCGGAAATAAATGGGGAAATGAGAAGGAAAGAAAGTGCAGATGGCCCACAGATGCAGCCTTATAGCCAAAAGCTCATGACCTGGCCAGGAGAAGGGAGAAAGTTGGCACCAGCAGATGATTTGTTTGGCCTGGAGGAACACTGAGCTGTGGGGGGCAGTCTACAAGGCAGAAGAGAGTGGAACCAAATATTCAAACATCTGAAAGAGAAAAATTACTCACCATGAATAATATATCCAGCAAAATTATACTTTAAATATAAAGGAGAAATAAAGTTTTCAGACATAAAGAAGCTGAGGGATTTTATCACCAGAAAACCTCCATTGCAGGAAGTACTCGAAAAAGTTATTCTTCCTTAAACAAAGAACATAAGGTCACAATAGAAGTAAGGTCACCAAAAAACTGACAGCATAAACAGGGGTAATTTATGAAAACAAAAACATAAAAAAGGAGGGGGTAAAGGTCTGAACTGAAAAAGGAAGTTAAAGAGCAGATGCACTCAAAGGAAAAAAAAACTACTGTATGTATGCAAATTTATTTTTTATAAACCTAATGGTAACCACACACAAAAATCCCAAAACCAAGACACATAGCTTAAAAAAAGAGGAAATATAGGAAAGAAGTATAGAATACAACCAAACAAAAATAACAGACAGAAACACAAAGGAAAGGAACCAATGGAGGCACAGAGCCACCAGAAAACAAAAGATAAAATGGCTATAGGAAATCCTCATCCATCAATAATCACCCTAAATGCAAATGATATAAATTAAGCAAGAAAGAGGCACAAGGTAGCAGAGTGGATCAAAAAACAAAACCCAATCATATGCTGCCCACAAGAGAAACATAAGCTGTACAGACAAAGGTAGATTCAAAGTAAAAGATGGAAAATGATTCTCCAAGCAAATAACATCCACAAAAAAGCAGGGTTAGCCATACTTATATCTAACAAAATAGATTTCAAGATAACAAGAGACAAAGATGGACACTACATCAAGAAAACATAACACTTCTTCATATATATGTACCCAACCAGGGAGCACCAAAAATATATAAAACAATTACTCACAAAACTAAAGAGAGAAAAAGATCAAAACACAATCATAGTTGGAGACCTTAATACTCCATTGGAAGCTCTAGACAGGTCAACCAAACAGAAAATTAATAAAGAAATATCGGCCTTAAAAGAAACACTAGTCCAAATGAACATAATTGACATTTACAAAACCTTTCATCCCACAACATCACATTATACATTCTTCTCCAGAACACATGGAACATTCTCAAGGATAGACCATATGTTCAGTCACAAAACTAGCATCAACAAATCCAGGATTGAAATTATACCAAGCATATTTTCTGACCATGATGCTATGAAACTAGAAATCAACTGCAAAGAAGAAGTAAAGAAACCCACAAATACATGGAGATTAAACAACATACTACTGAAAAATGACTGGGTCAAAGAACAAATAAAACATAAGATCAAAAGATATAGAGAGAAAACTGAGAATGACAATACAACATATCAAAACTCTGGGTTGCAGTGAAAGCAATAATAAGAAGGAAGTTTATATCATTACAGGCCTATCTCAAGAAACAAGAGAAATCCCAAGTAAACAACTTAACCAACTAGAAAAAGAAGAACAAAAGCAACCCAAAGTCATCAAAAGAAAAGAAACAATAAAAATTACAGCAGAATTAAATGAAATAGAGGATAAAAAGACTATGCAAAAAAATTAACAAAACAAAGAACTGGTCCTTTGAAAAGATTAATAAAACTGACAAACTCTTGGCTAGACTCACTAAACAGAAAAGGGAAAAGACCCATATAAACAAATTCAGAAATGAAAGAGGAGAATAACCACAGACATCACAGATATACAAAGGATCATACTAGCATATTATGAAAGACTATATGTCACCAAATTCAATAACCTAGAAGAAATGGATAAGTTCCTAGATATATATAACCTTCCTAGACTAAATAATGAAGATTGGAAAATCTAAATAGACTTATCAGCAGTGGGGAAATTGAAACAACCATCAAAAACCTCCCAAAAAACAAAAGTCCAGGAACAGATGATTTCATCAGTGAATTCTACCTAATGTTTAAAGAATATTTAAAACC
Source organism: Murina feae (assembly GCA_004026665.1). NCBI lineage: Eukaryota > Metazoa > Chordata > Mammalia > Chiroptera > Vespertilionidae > Murina > Murina feae. The sequence goes on from PVJC01037769.1 coordinate 15,719, forward strand.
TATCCTTTTCAAACCCCTCCAAAAAATTGAAGAAGAGGCAATACTTCCTAACACATCTATGAGGCCAATATAATTCTTATATCAAAACCTGGCAAAGATAACATAAACAAAGAAAACTACAGAACAATATCTCTGATGAATAGGATGCAAAAATCCTAAACAAAATACTAACAAATTTAATACAACAGTACATCCAAGAAAACACATATATCATGGTCAAGTGGGGTTCATTCCAGGGGTACAAGGATGATTCAATATACATAAATCAATCAATATAATTAACAACATTAACAAGAGAAAGGATAAAAATCATATAATCTTATCAATAGATCTATAAATGCATTTGATAAGATACAACATCTGTTCATGATTAAAACACTAAGTAAACTAGGAATAGAAGGAAAATACTTCAACATAATAAAGTTCATATATGATAAACCCTCATCTAATATCATAGTCAAAGGCAAAACCCTGAAAGCTTTTCCTCTAAGATCAGGAACAAGACAAGGATGTCAACTCTCACTGCTTTTATTTAACACTATTGGCCTGGTGCACAGATTTGTGCGCACTGAAAGGAAATTAATTAGAAGAAATATTTTAATATCGCTATTCACCCTTTCTCTATAATAGAAATGTCAACTAAATTCACGATCAAAAATGACAGATGGAAACACATGTGTGAGATTGGCACCAGCAAGAGCTTTATATGATGCACGAGGTATGCACAAGTCAACTTAGCCTTTTATAGATATAGAATAAACTTGCTTAATTAGATCTGCTTTCTGATTTAGTTAAACCTTTTCCAGCCCAGTGAAGCACCCCAACTTCTCTTTTAAGTAATTGTCAGTAACATGGCAGTAAATATCAACATGAAGCAGATTATTATTGCAGATCATGCAGGGAGAACAAAGGGTAAAATATTTAATGCAGAAGTGTTTGACTATATTCTGCATAGTGAGAAAACCTGAAGTCATTTTCAAGGTCCACCATTTCTTACTTCTTTTCAGTCAGGTTAAGTTTCTAAACTTTCTAAATCTCTGTTTTCCTGCTAATGAAAAGAAAATAGGATTCTACTGAGTCTTCTATCTATCTACTACCGGACTTCTGTGAGGATCAAATGAGATGAGGCACGGGAAAACACTTCACAGACATTTGGTTAAAGTGTAAAATGTTTCCACCTGGGAATAAATCAAGTCACATTCCTGGGCTGAAGAAACTCCAAGGAGGCTAGTTTCTAGGGAGAGGAAGCCAAGCATTACTATGTGACATCATTACCCGGCACCCACCGTTTCTGAGCTAGGCTAGGCTGTGGGCTACATTTTGCACTATGGCTGC
>PVJC01037770.1:0-17052 GCA_004026665.1 Murina feae
AAAAAAAAAAAAAAAAAAAAAAAAAAAAGAGAGAGGGAAAGACAGAGAGAAACATCAATATGAGAGGGACACTTTGATTGGTTGCCTCCTGCATGAGCCCTGATCTGAGCCCTGGCTAGGGAGGAGCCTGTGACCTAGGTACATGCCCTTGATCAGAATCGAACCTGGACCCTCTGTTCTGCAGGCTGAGGCTCTATCCACTGAGCCAAACCAGCTAGGGCAGGATATGACATTTCTTAGCCCCTCCAGCTGCAGACCTTCGTTTCTTCCTCCAGGAGTGTGGTGGAAAAACCCTAGATCACCTTCTTGGATTCTTATTACTCAGATTACCAAGAACACTGCAAGTGGTGTTCAGGGAGCTTAGCCAATGAGCAATCAGAAAAGGTGTTTCCTCTTCAGCTCACACACTGAGTCAGGACTGCCTGTGTCTGCTCTGGGGCTGGCCCAGTGGGCGCGGCAGCTCTGCCAGTCCCAGGTCCACTCTGGGGCTGGCCAAGCTGGCATGGCACAGCAGCTCGGTCAGGCCCCCTGTCTCTGTCTCCGTCTCTGCTCTAGGCCTCACCTGTGCACGCAGCCTCCTCCTGACCAGTTGTGACTGTTACAGCGTCCTGGCTAATTTACATATTACCTCTTTATATATATATAGATACTATACGTGAATCTAAACTTACATGTCTATAGGTGGAAATACTTTTAAAATCACAAGTCACCATATAAATATATGCATGGCATGATAATGGAGGGACAAGGTTGGATTGAATCTCTCCTTATTCCGTGTTTGACACATTGAACATAAATTAATAAAACTGTGGTTGGCCTTGGACAAGAACCTAGGATAGTCTGCTGGACCAGTCTGGAAATAGGATTCTTCCACAGTATCACAGGAAAAGCACTTCAGGGATCCACATAGAGGAGAATTTGAGGCAAAGTGGTAAGATTTGCTGGAGTAAAAACAAAGGACTGCCTCATCCATGACCAGGTGGCATAGCTCCAATTTGCTAGTGAAGAAGCCCAGCTTCTGGGGATGTAGGCCTGCCCTTGTTCTCATCAGGCCCAAGAGGAGACACAGGACCCAGAGATGCTGTGTCATGACTCAGCATCTGCATCGGAAGCTCCAGTTGTCTACCTTAGTCTCTGTTCCACTCTGGACTTTTAGTGCTGCACTTTAGTCCATAGGACTGCCACACACAGGCCTGCAGACCTTCCTTAAGCTTTGATTATATTTCCTTGGGTTTGGGAAGGGGGTAAGCTTTCTTTCAAACTAGCCAATCCTCTTTCTAATTCTTCCTGGGGCTATTCTGGTGCCTCCCCCCATCCAACTCTTTTTCTGGATCTTCCTGTGTTTCATGCATTTAGTCTATCCAGTCTTTTTCAGATTTTCTCAGGCTAGACTCTCCCTCCTCCCCCCACCCCCCACCCCCCATTAAGGGCACCATTTGGCTCCCACTGTGCATGCCTCAGAGTTCTGCTACATCATCTGGCTTCTACTGCACATACATTTAGTAGAAAGACTTCCCCCTACACTACCTTGGCTTCTACTGCACATACACCCAGTAAAGTAATTTCCCCTTTACTGTTTATCCTTCCCATGGCAATCCAGGTGAAGGGCTGGTTATACCTGGGGAGATTGGAAAGCTGTCTTTCCTGCCTGCTGGGGACTTCACTTCCCTTTGGCGGAGGATGCAGATGTCCCCTGGGGTGTCTGAAGCTGGAGCTTCCTAGTTAATCTGGCTTAATTAGATGTCTGGCTCCCTTCCCTTTAGCTAATATTTAACTCTCTGCCCACTGCAACAGCAGGAACAGATTTTTAGAATTATGCTTAACTTCATGTGATAAAAAGCCTCAAAGAGTAGTCTACTGAATGTACTGTTTATTTTCTCCCACGTGAGAGAATTTTGGTGGGTTCATAGAATTACCAATGCCCAGGCTTAGTCCAGCTTCTCACCACTTCACCTGAGTGTGTTTTTGTTTTTAGGTTTTAAGTTGATGGCTGGAGTCCTATCACCTCCTTGTATCAGGTCAGCAGCAGGTTGAAGAGGAGAAAAAACAACAACGGCAAAGGTAGCAACTACTATCATATCTGCTGCTAAATGTGATTTCTGTGATGAGCAGCTGTTACCCTACAGAAGAACAAATGCTTTGATATTAGGAAAGAAAGGAAGAAGGTGTAATATAGATAGATGATTGCTGCCCTCTGATACAACCAGCAATGAATTCACTGGCAGCATCCACATATGCAAAGTACCTTATAATATACATTTTGAGAAGGGACTGATTCCAGTATGCAGTTTATTCCCCATCCTTCTCTTCACTCCTCAAATGCCATAGATAGGACACAGGATGAATTGAGAACATTTAAAAAATTTTTAGAATAGGAGCTTAAGAGGGTAATAAGGCAGTCTGGATAAAGAAAAGCTCCCTAAGCACAGCATCTTCTCTGTGCCACCAGCAGGATCTCAGGCCCTCAACAGAGGCCAGAAGAACCACCAGGGGGCACTGTGTTCCAGGAGAATGTTGAAAAATCTAACCCAAGTCAATCCTTCCACAAGAATACATACCTGAGCTCAGTGAAATGGATTCTGTTAAAGACACTTAACACAATCTCAAAAGAGAGAGCAGAGACCTGGCTGTTCAAACAAGACTGCACTCAAACAATTGGAATATTTTCCCTCGAACCTCCCCACACCTTGAAAACACCCAAAGTGCATAGTAATGGCAAAACTCCAGTTCTCAAACTGTAGCTTATGAAAAAGAGGGTGCCAGTCTAGTTATCATGTAAAGTGTGAGTAGTGTCAAGGAAAATCCATCCTCATATGTAAGGAAAAACGAAATTCTGGACAAAGCTGCCAGTGTTAAACATGAGAAAGAAGAAAATAAGTTCCAGTAAAAAATTGGTCATACAAGTTTGAAAGTCAGGAAAGATCACAAAGCATGAGTTACTAGGGATCTATACTAATAAAAGGGTAATATGCTAAGTAGACCAGATAGATCAGACGTCTTATGGATGTCATTCTGGACATCCTTCTTGACAAATCCGGGGACTTGGCCAACCTGCAAACCACCCATGGCCCCTTGCTCAGGCTGGCCCCATCCCCCAACAGCAACCACCCACCCCTGTCCTTCAGGGCAGGCCAGCCAGCCCCCACTTATGCACCAAGCCTCTATCCTATCTAATAAAAGAGTAATATGCAAATTGAGCATCACACCAACACACAAGATGGCCACCCCCATGTGGACACAAGATGACCAGCAGGGGAGGGCAATTGTGAGTGATCAGGCCTGTAGGGGAGGGCAGTTGGGAGGGATGAAGCCTGAAAGGGAGGGCAGTTAGGGGGGACTAGGCCGGTAGAGGAGGACAGTTGAGAGGGACCCAGGCCTGCAGGGGAGGACAGTTGGGAGGGACCCAGGCCTGTAGGGTAAGGCAGTTGGGAGGGACCCAGGCCTGTAGGGGAGGACAGTTGGGGGGGACCCAGGCCTGCAGGGGAGGGCAGTTGGGGGGATCAGCCCTGCAGGGGAGGGCATTTGGGAGGGACCCAGGCCTGCAGGGGAGGGCAGTCAGGCGGGGACTCAGACCTGTAGGGAAGGGCAATTGGGGGGGACCCAGGCCTGCAGGGGAGGGAAATTGGGGGGAACCAGGCCTGCAGGGGAGGACAGTTAGGGGCAATTAGACCAGCAGGGGAGGGTAGGTAGGGGTGACCAGACTGGCAGGGGAGCAGTTAGGGGTTGATCAGGCTGGAAGGCAGAAGTGGTTAAGGGCAAACAGGCAGGCAGGCAGGCGAGTGGTTGGGAGCCAGCAGTCCTTGATTGTGAGAGGGATCCCAGATTGGAGAGGGTGCAGGCTGGGCTTAGGGACAGCCCCCTCCCCGACCTATGCATGAATTTCATGCACTGGGCCTCTAGTCCTATATAATAAAAGGGTAATATGCAAATTTACCCTAACGACAGAATGACCAGAACTACCACTGGACCAGTCATTATGAGGTGCACTGACCACCTCTTGGTACCTTCCCCCGGCCATCAGGCACCAATCACCCAATGGTGAGTGGGGAACCTGGGGTGGGTGGCAGTGTGGGGATTGGTCCAGCTGTGGGCAGCTGGGGAAGATGGCCCTGATCGCAGGCCAGGCCTAGGGACCATACCTGAGCACGAATTTTGTGTACCAGGCCTCTAGTCCTATATATAAGTGCTTCTAAAGGTATGTAAGTGGATGTGAGTATAAATGGAGAAGAGGTCCAAAAATGTGAGTCTTGGAGCTTGGCAATGTTACAAGTTCAAAGTACAGGTACAAATACATGAGACAGAAAAGAAAGTTCATGTCCTTAAAGCCAACTGAAGAATATATTCCCAGGATAGAAGTATCAATTGTGTTAAATACTATGTTGGTGCATTCTATCTAATAAAGAGGAAATATGCTAACTGACCCTCACACTGTTGCAAAAATGGCAGCGCCCACAGCCAATAAGGAAGAATATGCTAATTGACTGCCCTGCCCTCAACAATGACAGTGCCCACAGCCAATATGTTAATTGCCACACCCTCAAAGATGGCAGCACCCACAGCCACAAGATGGCAGTGCCCAGTCCCCTCAGCCCCACTGGGGCAGCAGGCATGTGGCAAGGCCAGACCCACCTCCAGTGGGCCCGGCCTTGCCATGCGCCTGCCTCTGGAGTCCCCAACCCCTCAGCCTTCCAGCTGCCCAGGGCTGGCATGATGTACAGGCAAGCGTCAGATGGCAGCTGCCCAACTGCCCAGGGCCGCACAAGGCTCAGGTAACTGGGGCCAGCCGAGGCTTGCACTGCTGGCAGTGGCAGCAGCAGAGGTGTGATGGGGGCATTGCCTTCCCCTGATCACGGGGTCACCTCCTGCCCCTGAGGGCCCTGGACTGTGAGAGGGGGCATACCGAGCTGAGGCCCCCACCCCCTGCCTCCAGTGCATGAATTTTCATGCATCAGGCCTCTAGAGTAAAATAAAAACAAATAGTTGACCATGGGATTTAGTAATGTGGAGATCTTTAAAGGGATTCAGTTGAGTAGAGAAAGAGCAATTGTGATTGGAGTAGATTTTTAAAATATACAGAAGAACATTTGAAGACTAATCAGAGTAAAAATAATATAAAATATTTGGGTGGTAGATGCCTTTCTCCATTTCTTTTTGGTAAGTAGAGGGTAAATTAATACTGTCTGAAATTGATAGTGTTTAAACACAAAGATTCCATTTATTATTGGTTTTATTAAGCTTTTGTTTTTTAGAAAAACTTTTTGTTTTTACAAAGAATTATTAATTCTATCTAAACTATTACCTGAAGTTTAGAACTTTTCTCAGCTTTGCTTAAGATTTTTTTTTAAACAAAACTCAGGTAATATTAATAGCCTATATAATGTGATAGCATTTGCAGCCTACCTATTTCCTATCTCTCTCTTTAAAATAGTTTATAGTTGTCTGTATAGAAAATGATACTATCCTATATAACAAAGAAGTAATATGCAAATTAACCCTCACACCCTCACAAGATGACTGCCTATGACCAGGCCAGCAGGGGAGGTTAGTGAGGACTGACCAATTGGCTGAAAAGCAGTCTACGTGGGGCGACCAGGCCAGCAGTGGGGTTAGTGAGGGACAACCAAATGACTGAACAGCAGGCTGTGTGAGGTGACCAGGGCGGCGGCGAGGGGGGCAGTTGGGAGTGACCAGGCCAGCAGGAGGCAGTCAGGGATGACAAGGCAGGCAGGAAGGTGAGTGTTTAGGAGCTGGCAGTCCAGGATTGTGAGAGAGATGTCTGACTGCTGGTTTAGGCCTGATCCCTGGGATCAGGCCTAAACTGACAGTCAGACATCCTCTGAGGGGTCCCTGATTGAAGAGGGTGCAGTCTGGGCTGAGGGGACCCCCCTCCTAATGCACAAATTTCATACACTGGGCCTATAGTAATTAATAAATAATAATACAAAAATAAACTGTGTTGTGTGTACTCACAACTGTAAACCTATTTTTGCCACACACTGTCTAAATAGGTGTATGGAATGATGTTCACTTTTATTTGACTTACTATACTGGCCCAATAATAAAGAATATGCATAACTTTTATAAATATACTAGTGGCCCAGTGCACAAAATTCATGCACATTAAAAGGGGATTAATTAGAGGAAATACTTTAATATTGCTATTTGCCCTTTCTCTATAACAGAAGTGTCAGAGATTAAAGAAAATTAGTAAAATGTATATGAAAATCCTCCAACTGTCAGAGTCTGGGGTGCACCATGGAACCCAGAGTTAAGTCTTCAACCACCCACTTGCACCTCAAAATCGCTCGAGACCCAAACCTGGACGGCCCCCCTTCATTGGGCTAGATCCAGACCCGGCCGGTCCCACCCTGTCAAGCCCTGCCAGGTGGGGGGGGGGTGCAGCCTCAGGTCCCCTGGGTGCCAGGGCAGGGGGACACAGCCTGAGGTCCTCTGGCCAGGTGCTGGGTGGGGGGCACAGCCTCAGGTCCCCTGGCCTGGGACCAGGGCGGGGGGCATGACCTGAGGTCTCCTGTCAAGCCCCGTGGGTGGAAGGCATGACCTGAGGTCCCCTGACAAGCCCCATGCAGGAGGTGGGTGGGGGCGCAGACTCAGGTCCCTGCTGATTGCTCCTTAAGGCTCGTTATGGGAATTTAGCCTCAGCTGTGGGTGCAAATTGAGCAGAGTGACGGTCAATTTGCATATTCCCTCTTTATTATATAGGATTACTTTTTAGCAAAATCCTTGAAAAGATCACATGGCAAATATTATACCATGAGCCAAACATAGCATATATGTTATTAAATCCTACTTCAAGGACCTTTAGGTGAATGAAGCTTAATTTGCTGTCCTTCCAAGTCTTTTCTTGTTTCAAATCTGTTTGTTAACCACTTGTGTCCAATTAAAAACAGGCAGGATTGTATTCTTGGTTCAGCATTACTGCATTTTAACTTTTTACCTAATACTTGCTGGATAGTAGTAATGGTGGCTAGCCTCTGAATTTGCAATAACTCTTTTCTGAAAAGGAACATGATTTAAATAGTAGCATTAAGTATTGAATCATTTACAAGTGGCACCTAACTCATCCATGTATATTTACAGTTAAAAAAGAGTTTGTTAATGATAAGTAAATATCTATGAAGATGAATTTTCAGCAGTCATACTTTGAAATAGTATACTCTGGGTGTGGTAAGGAGCATCATTTGAAATATATATGGTTAATATGCTAAGTGTTCATCTGGGTAATAACATCATGTAGCAAAACCCAGCTTCCTCTCCCTAGTGACTAGCCTCCTTGCAGTTTCTTCAGCCCAGGAACATGACTTACTTTATGGTCAGCTGGAAACATTTCATACTGTAACCAAATGTCTGTGAAGCATTTTTCTGTGCCTCATCTCATTTGATCTTCACAGAAGTCCTGGAATAAGTAGATAGGAGGCTTGGTGGAATCTTATTTTCTTTTCATTAGCCAGAAAATGAAGATTTAGAAAGCTTAGAAATTTGAACTGACTGAAAAGTAAGAAATGGTGGACCTTGAAAATGACTTCAGGTTTTCTCACTGTGCAGAATATAGTCAAACACTACTGCATTTAAGTATTTCACCCTTTGTTCTCTCTGTGTGATCTACAATAATAATCTGCTTCATGTTGATATTTACTGCTATGTTTCTGACAATTACCTAAAAGAGAAATTGGGGTGCTTTACTGGGCTAGAAAAAGTTTAGCTAAATCAGAAAGCAGGTCTAGTTAAGCAAGTTTATTCTGTATCTATAAAAGGCTAAGTTGACTCACACATGGGTGATACATATAAAGTTCTTGCTGACACCAATTGCACACGTGTATTTCCATCTATCATTGTTGATCGTGAATTTGGTTGATACTTCCATTTATAGAAAGGGCAAATAGTGATATTAAAATATTTCTTCTAATTAATTTTCTTTCAATGTGCATGAATTTGTGCACTGGGCCACTAGTTATTGTATAAAATCAGCCCAATTTGGAGTCTCTATCAATCTGTTATGTCTATGCCAGTGATATTAAAACCTGACACATTTTCAGGTTGAAGAACCTGGGTGTCTAGAGTATATACAAATATACTCACTGTATTTATAATTATCTATTGTAAATATAAAGTAGATTCAATTGTTTAAATTATTAAGTACAAGGCAATTCAATAATATGACTTTGATATAAGGGATAATTGCCATCAAGCTGAATATAATGAGTGGATATGCTGAAACCTTTGAAAATTAAACACCAGTGAATTGCATTCAAAATTTATTTAAAAAATTTTTTAGAGCATCACTAATTCAAAATGTATAGTTTATTTATATGGAGCTCATAGTTTACTTATATAGAGCTAAATGGTTAGTGAAATTTTACTTAAAACTTCTACTGAACATTTTGAGGATAAAAATGGGTAAGCAAATTGTCTTGGCTTAAAGAGAACAACATATATATAAAGAATTTCTGAAAAACAAGGTTTCACCAAGGAAATGTCTTTTTATCCTGTTCTTTGGATTTATTAATATATTGTGCCATTATAATGTTTTAGTATTTCAAAGGATGACACTTTTAATTGTAAGTATTGATAAGTTACTATGGGGACTGCGGAGGTTCTATGATTTGACAGATATGAACTATAGATGAGCAGTGCTGTAAATTGAAGAGAATGAGCTAGAAGGTTTAATAAAACAAATTTTTACGACAATTTTGAAATAGTCCAAACATTATTCTAACCTCTCCATAAATCTGTTTTTTTACATTTTTTCTAATTTTCCAGTCAATATTAAAATTTTAACCTCAAACTTAAATACCAAAAAATTCCAATTTTATTTAAAATATATATTTATATTTTTTTCTGTTTCTTTGAGCTTAGAAAATATTATCTAGACTAAGAAAATAATATCTGACTGACAAAATTTTACATTGATATAAATGAACAGTCAGAAAAACACTTGACTGACTGGCCATTTGAAATCAGGATTGAGCACATTATAAAGACCCTTAAAGTTGCCTTTTGAAGGAGCAATATTTGAAGAAAGAAGTAAAAAAAAAGTAAAAAGGAACATATTCATGGCATTTAAAACGCTTTAAAAACTTATGAAAATATTTTTTTTTCAGTTTACTATGCTGAATAACTTTATTTAAAGCATCGGTGTCATGAAGACATGTGGTGTGCTAGAACTGAATTATAACTCGAGGCTCCACTCGTATTGAACTTTTGTGTATTCTTTATCTGCTCAGGCTTGCCATTAAATCCCTTTTCCAATAGGTTAGACAGGCTATAAACAACAAAAGTAGGATACAAGCTTCAATAATTTTTCAAATGAAGAGCACATTTCCATATGTCATATATTAAGAAGTAAATATGCTTCTCTCTCATTCCCAAACCCACAGTGTCACATGTTTCATGTTCTTTACATTAAAAGCAACTGAAATCCCCCCAATAGCAACAAAAGAATGCTTAAAGTATTAACTTGTTTTTGCATACCAATATTACAGAGACTGGGTTTACACGATCAAAATAACAAAAGTACCAATGGTATGTCAGATACAGTATCTGCCAAATGCTGAGTACTGGCAGACTACAGTGTGATCCTGTGAATTCGATTTATCTAGCTACTTAATTTCTGCATGCTTTCCAGGTTAAAATTCCAAGATTCTTACTATTTGTTGAAGATACAAACTATTATTCTTTTATAATATAATTTATTCCCTAGGTAGGACCTCATAACTTAACTTTGGATACTCAATCTCAAATACATGTTTTTTGATCAATGATTAAAACCCATTGCTCCTGCCCGGCCTGTGTGTCTCAATGGTTGAGCGCCTACCTATGAACCAGGAAGTCGGGGTTCAATTCCCAGTCAGGACACATGCTCCAGTTGTGAGCTTGAACCCCAGTGTAAGGCATGCAGGAGGTAGCAGATAAATGATTCTCTCTCATCACTGATGTTTCTCTCTCTCCCTCTCTCTTTCTCTTTGAAATAAAAAATACTTGAAAAATAAACCCTATTGCTTCCAATCTTAAAAATTCAATAGTCAAGCTAGTTAAGAGAAATTCAGCACAAATACGTTACAAGGTAAGAAAGTCTTGCTTTGAAAAGGATTAATTGTTTTTTATCACTCGCCAAGAAAAGCATAAAGGAATGGAGTGAGCAAACCAGTGGGGAGAATCTGGATAATGCAGTATTGCAGAAGTGGAGAGAAAAGTGGTGAGTAGCCAGTGTGCACATTTTTACAAGCTCTGTTTTTCTTTAATCACCATTTTATCTCTCAGAAGTAGAAAACAGTCTCTAGTTGCTAAGTTGTTGAGTATGTCAATAATGATTTGAAGATGTAAATAACCATGCCTACTATGTGCCAAATGTGACAGAATTAAGTTAGGGGCCTAACTTGTGATACGCTGTAATTCCAGCCATAATCTTATTTTGTGGGCACAGGTATTCCTATTTCACACCTAAGGGAACTGCAATGCTGAGAATGTAATGTAAAAGTAAGCATTAGAATGGAAAATTGGATCTAATTACAAACTCAGATCCTATCCACTGAACCATGCTATCTCAACAGTGTGGCATAATGACAGTCGCACTGGACCAGTGCTCAGTGGCGCAACCATCAGTAGTCATGTGATTTTGCAATCTTGCTTTTAAAAGCAAGGTGAATGTAACTTGTATTTCAAGTAATAGCACTTGGAATAAGGAAAAGGTTTGTTCTAATAGAAGTTGTTCTAAGGAAGAGGTGGCTGATCAGTTGTGCCAGATTCTGTAAGAGCTGAAAAAGATAAGGTCTAAGAAAAGCTCATTACATTTCAAGATCAGAAATTAACTAGCGATTTCTGAAAAGGCAGTTCATAAGAGGCATGGAGACAGTTTTCTGTAGCAGTGGAGTAATGAGCATGCTTAAAACTTCTCCCTGCTGTTTGTTTCAGCAAATCTGGGTTCAGACATCAGTTCTGTTCTCTGTCCCAAAGAGCAATAGCCTTGAATAAAGTCTTTCTTACCTTTTAAAAGCTTGGGGCAATTCTTAAATATGTATTTTTATTGATTTCAGAGAGAAAGGGAGAAGATGAGAGCGATAGAAACATCAGTGATGAGAGAGAATCATTGATCAGGTACCTCCTGCACACCCTACACATGTGCCCTCACCGGGAATCGAACAGTGACCTTATGGTTCATAGGTCAATGCTCAACCACTGAGCTATGCCTGCAGGGCTGTTTGGTGCAATTTTTGCTTTGCCTGACCTTATGAGCCCTTGTCTCATATCTAATATTCTGTGATGTCTTTGTGGTTATGCAAGTTTCTTTGAGAGTGAACACTGTAATAAATTCTTATTCAAGACAATTAGTAACTCTTTGGGCAAAATCATCACCAATAAGAATTGGTGGAAATTAAAATATGCAATAGTCTGTATTATAAATTTCATATAAAAAATGGTGGAAATAAACCCTGAATCCTATACCAGTGTCTGGGAAAATAACTGAAATTTAGAAAATAAAACAATTCTGAAACTCAGTATCTTCAAATTTATTACAATCCCACTTTCTTCAAATCTGTCATTTGGTTGTCCAATTCTTTGTAGTATACCTTTATACAAGCATACTCACAGAGGAAACATACATTTCCCTTCCTTCTTCTTGTCTTCATTTTTGTGTAACTGATATATCAGATTATTAAAGCTAGTATTAGTCATGTTGTATACTAAAACCTTATTAACTGATTTTTTTCTTAATTTTCATCTAGATGTTTGAAGTAACCACTATATTTTCAGTTGCTCTGTCAGAAAGTCAATAGTTAATATTGTTAGATTTTCATGAAATGATTCTTTGCTTGCAATTTGCTCATTTCCTTTGATATCTCAGTGGTAGATGAGTTTAATGGATGTTAAAATGCAAGCCTGTCACCAGCATACTGCATCTAGTCTGAGTGTCAATGCTTATGCAGCATTATTAGCAGATTTTCAGAGGCTGTCCCTTCCTTTTAGCTTTATAGTGCAACATTTTCTGCTTTTAAGTTTCAGATATTTGCACATTTATTATTTTGAAGTATTTCCCCTTTGAAGAGATGCATCTTAACCTTTGCGTAAATGTGGCCTCTGTTTACTGTCATTTCTGCAGGCAACAGAGATTAGTCTCTTCGGACTGAATAAAAAAAAAGAACAACTTTTTAAAACAGACTCATTGACACTTTTTCTACAAATGTGTGCATTTTTTTCACAGTCTTTGCTGTGAGAGTGGCTCACTCATAAAGATTTTATTTTTCATGGAAAAGAAAAAAGAAAAAGATCAATGAGTTGGGGTTAGATGCTCAGACATCATATAACCCTGGGGTTCATTCCTGTCCTCCAGTACCTATGAGCTGCATGACGGTGGACAACTTTACATTTCTTGAGTATTAGTTTCTCTATTTGTAAGTTGGGTAATTGATGAGGTCATTTCTGTTAAACATTTAGCAATGGGCCTGAGCTCTCAATAAATGTTAGTTCGTCCTCCTGTTGGGAAAAGATAACTAGTACCTCTGAGAAAATTAACTGCCTTGATCTTCAAATTGCCCATCCATCTCGTCCCTGGAATTAATCATGAAAACTGTCAGTTGTGCAGGCGTGAAGAGTTGGTCACCCACACTTAAGATTACGTTGAGTGACAGAGGTGTGTTTGCTCTACCTCCACCCAACAAGTATATGATTTGTAACACGGCCCTGGATCGATGACTTTGTCACCATTAAATATCAGTTGTCACACTGAGTTCATTAGACAATGCCCTGCGGAGTGCCCGGAGCTGCTGAGGCTTGGCAGGTCAGCAGTGACTCCCTGCTGAGGCGGCTTAGGGATGAGGGAGAGGACACACTGTCACTCCTCAGAATGGCGACGGCACACAGTGCATTGCTTAACCCGAGGCGGCAGGCCAGACACGCTGGTGCAGCGCTGTGTCAGCATCACTCCTGGAGAATGAACCGCAGCTCCACACTTCCGTGCCCAAGAGCAGGCCACTCACTCTCCAGAGGACCTTTTGGACAACATAATTGTCTCTCTAACAATCGTAACCATTTTGTTTGCAGAAGGAGAAATGCAATAAAGGCTTTTCGCGTTTGTGGGGAAGACAATGGGCATTTAAAACAGAGTATTAGTAACCATTTATTTTTCCTTTTATTTGTAGTAGGTTCTTCTATGCTTTTGTTCCCAAAAGAATATATTTTCTTCCTTTTTACATGACTGAGTAGTAAAATAAATCCAGAAAATGAGAATGGATTATATAAAACAAACAGAAAGCAACTTACAATCATAAATTTGGAAAAATCTTTATAATAATGAGATTTAAACTGAGAGTAGAGCCCAGAGTACTTTCTACCCTGACCTGTCTAGTTCAGGACTGGGAACTCTTGGCTCCTGGAAACAGCTGTTTGTTTGTTTTTTGTTTGTTTTTAATAGATGAAGATGTAATCCTGAATGAAAGCTTGAATGTCCTAGCCCATCTTATTTGTCCAAATAATCAAATTCATGTTAAAAAATCAGTAATTATGATGATTAAACAGTTTTGTATAAGCCTCTCTTTTGTAGACATACATTTTCATTTGTCTTTGATAAATATCTAAGAATTTCCAGGCCTTATGATAGATGTATGCTTAGTTTTAAAAGAGAAATTGATAAACCATTTTCCAAAGAGATTGCACCTTTTCACATTCTTACTAGCAATGTATGAGACTTTCACTTTCTCTTCATCCTTCCCACATCTGGAGTTGCCAGTCTTTCATTGTAGCAATTCTAGTGTTTATGTAATGGTATTTCACCGTGGTTTTAATATGCGTTTCCCTAATGATATTGAAGACCTTTTCATGTGATTATCTGTCATCTATATACCTTCCTTTGTGGAGTGTTTCAGTCCTTAACCATTTTTAAAAAACTACATATTATTATTGACTTGTAGGACTTCTTTGTATATTCCAGAAACAAGTCCTTTGCCAAATATATCTTTTATTAATATGTTTCTCTAGTCTTTTGTTTGCCTATTCATTTTTTAACCAAAGGACTTTGGTACATGCATTTAAGCATAACCAATGGACACAAAACACTGGAGGGCGGGGGAGGCTGGGGGAAGGGCAGGGGAAAAAAAGAGATATATGTACTAATCGTTGTAATACTTTATGTAATAAAAAATAAAAATAAATTTATTTTTCTGCCTATTCATTTTTTAATGATAACTGTTGATGAGCACAATTTTTTAATTTTTAAGAAGTCTATACCATTTCTGTTCTTTCTTTCATAGTTTTCCCTATTTGTGATGTGGCAAGATAATCTGTGGCTATATTATGTCATGAAAATATTACTCCATATCTTCTAGACATTTTATACTTTCAGCATTTACATTTAGGTCAATAACTCATATCAAGTAAATTTTCAAGTGTACTGTAAGGTAAGTATTGAGGTTCAATTCCTTTCTGTATGAATATTTACATTTTTCAGCATCATCTAATGGAGGCATTCCTTTCTCTTGTGAATTGCATTGACATCCTTGTTAAAATTAAGTAAATATGTTTTCTAAAATGTTTTATTGATCTATTTATTTTTACGATAATACTGCCTTGTCTTGATTACTGCAGCTTTGTAATAGTAATTCTTGAAGTCAGTCTGAAACTTTGTTTTGCTTTATCAGGTTGTTTTTTTTTTCCCTTTGGTCTACTCTTGATCTTCTGCATTATTATATAAATTTTAGAATCAACTAGTCAATTTCTATAAAATCCTGCTGGGATTATGATTAGAATTGCAATAAATCTTTATAACAATATACAGTACTTTCTTTTTTGTTGTTGTTGTTAATCCTAAATAGAGGATATTTTTTCATAGATTTTTAAAATTTTATTATAAAGAGTGAAGTGAAGGGGAGAGACAGAGAGAAACATTGATGTGAGAGAGACACATCAATTACTTGCCTCCTGCACAGGCCCCCCGACCAGGGCCAGGGATCAAACCTGCAACCCACGTATATGCCCTTGACCTGAATTGAACCTGGGACCCTTCAATTTGTGGGCTGATGCTCTCTCCACAGAGCCAAACCAGTTAGGGCTATAGAGCTATCTTAATGAGATTAAATCTGTCAATTCATGGCCATGTTCTATCTCTCAATTTATTTTGGTCTTCTTTAATTTATCTAAGGACCATATTGAATATTTTAGTTTAGAAATGTTGCACAACTTATATTACATTTAAGTATTTTTGTAGTTGCTGATGCTATTGAAAATGGAGTTTTTACATTTTATTTTTAAATTTTGTTTTATATAATTATATGCAGACAAATTGTTTTGTATGTTGCCTTTGTATCCTGTGACATTGAAAATTCACTAATTCTAGTATTTGCTTTATAGTTTAGTCATTTTTCTATGAATATACTTTATTTCTCCCTTTTAATCTTTCACATTTTTTATTGATTTCAGAGAGGAAGAAAGAGAGAGAGAGAGAGAGAGAGAGAGAGAGAGAGAGAGAGAGAGAGACATCAATTATGAGAGAGAATCATAGATCACTGCCTCCTGTACACCCCACACTGGGGACTGAGCCTGCAACCTGGGTATGTACCCTGACTGGGAATGGAACTGTGACCTTCTGATTCAGAGATCAATGCTTAACCACTGAGCACACTCACTGGGCTACCCCTTTAAACTTTGTGCTTTTTATTATTTTTCTTGCCTTTGTGCAATGTCTAGAATGGCCAGTGAAATCTTAAATTTAATTGGTGAGAGTAAATAACCTTCCTTTGTTCTAGATATTAGGGTACAAATGTTCATTACTTTGCCTTTTATTTAGATTTTAACCGAGGCCTTTCTAGGTGCCCATTTTCAGATTAAGGAAGATAATTTTAAGTCCTGCTCTACAGAGAGTATTTAGAGTTTGTTATAATGCTTTTTCTGAGTCTATAGACTAAGTTAAGTGTTGGTGAGGATAAAAGGGAACACTGCTACACTGTTAGTGGGAATGTAAAGATACAGCTTTTTCAAAAACAGTGTGGAGATTCCTCACAACAGAACTACTAAGTTTTGAGGACAAACAGAACTACTATCGGATTCAGTAATTCCACTTCTGGGCACTTCCATGTTCATTGCACCATAATTCCCGATAATCAAGTGGTGGGAACAACCTTAATGCCCATTAATGGTAAATGGATAAAGAAAATGTTATCTCTACATACAATGAGATATAGTTTGGCTTTGAAAAAAAGAAGGGAATTCTGCCATTTGGAAACAGCACGAATGGACCTTGAGAACATTATGCTAAATGAAAAGATCTCACTTAACAAGTGAGAATCTAAACAAGCTGAACTCATAGAAACAGAGAGTAAGATGGTAGTTTTCAGGGGCTTTAAAAGGGGGAATGGGGGGAGGTGATGCACAAAGGGTACACAGTTTCAGTTATGCAACATAAGTTCTGAAGGTCTACTAAGCAGCATAGTGCCCATAGCTAACAAACTGTATTGCATACTTCAAATTTTTTAAGATAGGAGATATCACACACACACACACACACACACACACACACACACACTAATGATGATGATAAAGGGGCAGGAGGAAGCCTTGCTTGTTATTGAACACTAGGGGCCCGGTGCACAAAAATTTGTGCACTCAGGGTGGAGGGAGTCCCTCAGCCCGGCCTGCCCCCTCTCACAGTCTAGAACACCTCAGTGGATGTCCTATGATGGCCCCAGTCTGCCAGGCGCCTTTTGTGTGTGTGTGTGTGTATGTGTGTGTGTCACCACTGGGGACCTGTCCCCAGCCGCATCAGAGGCTTGGAGCAGTCCTCCTGTGTGTGTCTACCTGCCGGGGGCCTGCCCCCAGGCACACCGTGGAGGCTTGGAGCAGGTACCCCCCCTATGTTGATCTCTCAGACTCTTGCCCTCCCCTGCATGTTGTTCTCTTTTTTGAGCGTGGCCAGGGCTGGGTGCGGCCTGCCTCCCAAGCTTGCCTACTGCCCATCTTCCTCCAGCCACCAGAAAGCAGGGAAAACCCCGCCTCGTGGTCAGGCCAGCCTTTTCCTGCTCCCTGATCCCCGGAAGGGACCTGGGAAGC
>PVJC01037771.1:0-17053 GCA_004026665.1 Murina feae
CAGAAGGTTCTACCATCTAGAAGATAATGATTGGAGAATAATGACTCCCAGGAGGGGCATTTGGGGAAATTACAGGGCATCTGGTGTCACAGTAATGAGGAGTGCCATTGGGAAGAGCCATGCACAGGACAATGCCACCCAGTGAACTGTCCTGGATTCCTCCTCCTGTAGGAGGAAAACCTGTTTATCTGAGCCTAGATCCCAGTTTCATTTTGCGCGTAAATGTCAAGTGTGTTAATAGACATGGAATTGCCCAGGTCTGCAACTACTGCATCGATTGGAAAATTGTCCTTGGCTTTGTTAGGACTCTGCTAGATGTTCTCCAATTCAGAAAACCAGAAAGTCTCTTCACCCAGGCAGTACCATAGATGGGTTTTATGGATCTTCAGGGATTTCACATGGAGGGACCAAGATCCTGGGGAGATATCAGATCCTTTGGGGAGATTTTTAAAACGAAAATTCTGACTTTTCAGGTCTGCATATAAAACAAATTTGAGATAGTGGTGGAGGTTGGTTGAAGATTGTAAATTTCTTTCCTTTTATTCACCTTTCTATTACAGTTAGGGTATTTTATTAGTAATGGAATTATCTGTAGAGGTAGTTTTCATTATCTAACTATTTCATTTCAAGATAATAAAGGTAGCCTGAGAAATTGTTATAAATGGTTAATTGGCACTGACAGCCACATGGAAGGCAACAAAAGATGCAGGTTCATCTCCCCGTTGGAGGTGCAGTTGGGAGGTTGGGAGAAAACTTGCCATTCCCATGTATAGAAGTAGAAAGTTTCGGAAACTCTGGTATCTGGAGGTGGGTCGGTCCCACAGATAATTCCAAGGGCATTAGAGAAGTCATCCCTGCCCCAGGCTCTCCTGCATGAGGGCTGGTGTGGCCTGGGTGGCTGCATTTTTATTCTAGGAAGATATTTTGATTTTCGAATAGAACTTTTATGTCAAGGGAGAGTTGGGAGAGAGGAGGAGGAGGAGTCAAAACCTGTGCTTTCAGAGGGCAAGGCGGGAATTGGAAAGAGAAGCCCTGCACTAACCGCTTTGATCAGTGGCTAGAGCATCAGCCTGTGGCTGAAGGGTCCCAGGTTCCATTCCGGTCAAGGGCATGTATGTACCTTAATTGCGGGCCTATCCCCATTGGGGGGGGGGGGTGTGCAGAAGGTAGCTGATGGGTGTTTCTCTCTCATCAATGTTTCTAGCTCTCTATCCCTCTCCCTTCCTCTCTGTAAAAAAATCAATAAAATATATTTTTAAAAAGAAAGAAAGAAAGAAAGAAAGAAAAAAAGAAAGAAAGAAAGAAAGAAAGAAAGAAAGAAAGAAGCCCTGTGTGGGGATAATCAAGCTCCCTTTTCATAGTGATTCAGGCCTGAATGCCCATCATTCCTGGGGTGTGGGGTGGCATGGGAAGAGAGGGTTATCAGTGTGAAAGGCTCTAAGCTCTCTACCCAACCCAGCCTCTAGGTGGTCAACAGCACAGTCAACTAAAAAACAAACAAACAAAAAAACCCCACAAAACTTCTTTGCCTTAAAGAAATAATTCCTACTGAAGGAAGCCACACTTAGGAATAATCAAGACCTTAAGAAAAGTTCGCGACTGGGGCAGTGGGAGGGAAGAGGAAGAGGGCCTAGAGGGGATAAATGGTGATGGAAAAAATAAAATCGAATTAGCCGTGGCCGGTTTGGCTCAGTAAAGTCAGAGTATATGCTCATAGACCAAAGGGTTGAGGGTTCGATTCCTGGTATTAGTTCCTACTGCACATACCTCTGTGCCATCTTGACTTCTACTGCACATGTGCCCGGCATACGTCAGTTGCAAGCATATGCAGAAGACAATTGACCTATATGTTTTTCTCACATCGATGTTTCTCTCTCTCTGTTTCTCAAAAAAAATCAATGGAAAAAAGATCCTTAGATGAGGATTTACAAAAGAGAAAATTAAATTAGAAAGAAAAATTCAATCAGAGCCAGTTTTTGAAGTTAAACATATCAACAAAGTAAGAAGTTTTAAAGCCTAAAGGTTTGTCTACCTGGAGGGCGACAAACTTAGCAGGCTTAAAAAAAACAAACTATTGGGCCAGGCAACAGGGTGGAGGGATAGAGATTTATACTGAGGTATTTTTGGAGGAAATGATATGGTGTCCAGGATTACTTAAAAATAATCCAATGGGAGCTGGATGAAAATATAGATTTAAAAAAGATTGACCACAGCCTGGCCGGCGTGGCTCAGTGGTTGAGCATTGACCCAGGAACCAAGGTTAGGGCACATGCTTGTGTTGTGAGCTGGACCTCCAGTAGGAGGTGTAAAGGAGGCAGCTGATTGATGATGTTTCACTCTCATTGATATTTTTATCTCTCTATCCCTATCCCTTCCTCTCACTCTAAAAATCAATATAGAAAAAAAAAAGACTGACCACAAATTGCAATGAATACACGAAAAGGTACTCAACTTCCTTAACCATCAGAATGACTAAACAAATAAACGAAACTCTGAGCTGCTAAACAAAACCCAAGTTAGTGAGAATGTACAGCAATTGATTGGAACTCTGTTTCATGGCTTGTGGAGCAGACAGAGTTACTGCCAACAGCTGAACTCCTGGACATAAGAAATATGTGCATATAAAATAGATACAGATGCTCCTGGTTTACAGTGGGGTTACATCTCAATGACCCCTCGGAAACTGAAAATGTCATTAAAATTTTTGAAAATATTCTAAGTAAAAAAAATGCATTTAATACACCTACCCTATCAAACACATAGTTCACCTACCTTAAATGTGATCAGAACACTTACATTAGCCTACATCTGGGCAAAGTCATTTTGCTGTGGTTGCCCAGCATCAGGAGAGAGCATCTTACTGCCAGCCTGGGAAAAGATCAAAAATCAAAATTCACAGTATAGTTTCTATGACATGTCTAATCCTTTCGCATCATCATACAGCAGAAGAATTGTCAAATTGAGCCATTGTAAGTTGGGGACTATCTAAACTAGTACGTTCACTGCAGCTTATCTATCAGTGACTGGAGCCAGAAACAGATCAATGACTGCCACATCAGATGGATAAATCAATACGAGGCAGAAATGAGAGGACTGAGCTGCAGCCACTGGCAACAATATGGATAGACTTTGGAAGCCTAAGGTTAAGGCCAGACACAAAGAAGCAAGTGCTGTGTGAGTACATTTAATATAGTTCGGGAAAGAAGATCCCATTAGTGAGGTTATGAGTCAGGATAGTTAATTACCTGAGGGCAAGAGAAGCCAGGTCTGATTGATTTCTCATTTCTCAGCCCAATTGCTGGTTATAGATGGGCTCAGGTTGTGCTTGGTGTGTGTATATTATTTTTACTAATAATCACAAGATGGCCATCATAAGATGCTGCTACAAGATGGCTGGCAGGGGAGGGCAATTGTGGGCAATCAGGCCACCAGGGGATGGCAGTAGGGGGTAATCAGGGTGGCAGGGAAGAGCAGTTGGGAGCAAACAGGCCAGCAGGGGAGGGCAGTTGGGGGTGATTGGGCTGGCAGGGGAGGGCAGTTGGGGGCAATCAGGCTGGCAGGAGAGCAGTTAGGGGGTGATCAGGCTGGCAGGCAGAAGTGGTTAGGGACAATCAGGCAGGCAGGTGAGTGGTCAGGAGCCAGCAGTTTCAGATTGTGAGAGGGATATCTGACTGACAGTTTAGGCCCTATCCCTGTAGGATAGGGCCCAAACTGGCAGTCAGACATCCCTGGAGGCATCCCAGATTGGAGAGGGTACAGGCCTGGCTGAGGGACACCTCCCTGCCTGTTCACAAATTTCGTACACTGGGCCTCTAGTCTATATAATTAAAGCCCAGCGACCATTACTGCAGAACAACCAGAACTGGTCACTATGATGCGCACTGACCACTAGGGGCAGAAGCTCAATGCCCCCTGATGGTCGGTGTGCTCCCACAGTGGGAGTGTCACTTAGCCAAAAGCTGGGATTATGGCTGGTGAGCACAGCAGCGGTGGTGGGAGCCTCTCCCACCTCCGCAGCAATACTAATGAGTATGACCCAAATGATAAGGAGCAAGCAGGTGGGCGATTAGAAGCGAGGGGTCCCGGATTGCAAGAGGGATGTCCGACTGCAATCGGACCGGCAGTCGGACATCCCCCAACGGGTCCTGGATTGTGAGAGGGCACAGGCCAGGCTGAGTGATTCCCTCCCTCCCCTCCTCCACACACGAATTTTGTGCATTGGGCCTCTAGTAATTCAATAAAAATGTAAAACAAACATAAACAAAAAGTGAGGTTGGCCCTGAATTGATTATTGTTGAGTTTGGGCAATGGTAATATGAAGATTTATTATGCTATTCCCATTACTTGTGTGTATGTATGTGTGAAAGTTTAAAGTTAAAAAACAATTTAAATTCTATATATTCCAGCAATTCCACTTCTAGGTACATTATGATGTTGCCAGTGGACATGGGGTTCTTTGACAGAGTTGTGTGAAAAGCATTTATCGTGAACCTCTCATGTATTTATCATGGACTCATATGTGAGAGGATGAAGTTTAGTGGTAAAATTTATTGGGGTTGAAATAAATGGCTGGGACCAGGTTACCAATGTCTCACCTTTTTCTGTTCCACTATGGAAAAAGTTCAACTTTGTCTTCATCAGGCCCAGAACAAAGGACAGTGTCCAAAGAATCTGTGCCATTGGTTCAATTCAGTTTAGCCTCTGTCCCCATCCAGCTAGCTTAGTCTGTTCCAGGCTGCACTGGAGTCTGTGTGGCCGCTGGCTGCTATGAAGAGTGAAGGAGTGAGCAAGTGTTACTGAGTGAGAGCTTTGTTAAGTTTGGATTGTATTATCTTGGGCTTGGGAAGGACCAGGCACCCTTTGAAACTAACCAATAAATTTCCCAATCTTTCACAGGCTTGTGTTGGGTCCTTCCCCTAACCAATCCATTTCCTAGATCTTCCAGGGTTCTGAATCCCTTATGCAATCTGATTCTTTTCCCAGGCTAAGCCCCACCCCTTATGTTTGCCATCTTAGTTCCTGCTGCACAAGCCCCTGTGCCACCTTGGCTTCTATTACACATGTGCCCAGTAGAGGAATTTCTTCTGCTGTTCTATTCCTCCTTCAGTAATTTACAGATAATGATCCTTGTCCACTTTGAGGATGGGTCCTGAGGGTGGAAGATGCAGCGGTCCCCTGGGGAGCCTGTGAATGCTGCAACTCCCTATGGAGCAGGCGATACAGCTCCCTAGTTTATTAGGCTTGATGTCTGATTCCCTTTGTTCACTTTCTATATTAATATTTAGTTACCTAGCTCTAGTTGGTCTGGCTCAATGGATAGAGCATCAGCCTGTGGACTGAAGGGTCCTGGGTTTGATTCCAGTCAGGGGCACATGCCCAGGTTGTAGGCTCGATTCCCAGTAGGGGGCATGCAGGAGGCAATCGATCAATGATTCTCTCTCATCATTGATGTTTCTATTTCTCTCTCCCTTTCCCTTCCTCTCTGAAATCAATAAAAATATTTTTTAAAAAATTTAGCTACCAACACTAACGTATTTCCCCCCTAAAAAAATCTGGGACCTTGTAATCTTACAAGGGTCTTATCTTGAAGGTCTTATCTTCTGTAGCTTCTTCTTGCTATCAGTTGGCATAGTCCTGCCTATCCCTTGGCCCAGAGATTCTTGCTTTCTGCCAAAGAAAGAAATGAGCAAAAGCGAGGGGAGCCTTCATGTGAGGGAGGGGGATTGTTGTAAAGTCCAGGGCAGTCTGTTGTTGTCCTTGGGAGGTGGCGCACACATTGTCTAGGGAATGGCCATGCTAGACAAGTTGGCATTCTTGTTGTATTCTAGAGGTGAAAAATTTGACAAAAAGGTTAAAAAGGCATAGTCCAGAAAATGAGGAGATTTATAGCAACTAAAGGTCTGGTGAGAGGTAAGAACCAGGTAATAGAGGGAGAAACTAACTTTATAGTGTCCCAGGTTAGGTTGAAGCAGGCGCTTCCCTGGAGGCCGGTGTTTCACACCTGTCCTAAGCCCTCTTGTTTACCATACCTAATTCAACCTGAGCTAAGGGGAACATTATAAGGTCTTCCTGAAGCAGGCCTTTCATGTCTGAACCATTTGGTCCGAAAAGGGGAGACAGTTTCAAGCGAAGCTGATGGACTGCCCCATATTTCACTGACTCAGTCATGTAGTTCTGACAAGTCAATCCAGCCAGACTGCTGAGTCTTCTTCCAGGAGGCAGCGATGCAGATGAGCTTCTAAAGTGAGGCCCATACTGTGTAAACAAGCAATCAGGTAAATAAGGTCACAGGCATACTCCCTATGACAGCAGAAGGAAAAAACCATGAAGGTTCACGAACACAGCAAGTCATAAACCAGTTTCTTAGTCTGCAAGACTGTCAATTGAGAAGACTTCTAGACACAAGGCTTTTGCTGGAATGAAAAAAACAGTGACCAGCTGATAGGTTCTCCTGTCTGAAGTTTGAACATCTCTGGTGATGTCATCAGGTGACATCATTCTGTATGATAGACACAGCCTTAAGGAAAAAAGTTTTAATTCTCCACAATTCCTAGTCAAAGGATGGGAGGAAAAGAACATATTAATTTGGAAGGTTGAAGACAACTATAAGAATGCAGGAATCAGTTCAGTTTATAGGTGAAAAATAAAACTTTGAAGCTAGTTAACTGCACTAGAATTTAATATCTACAGCTGAGCATTGTGTTTTCCACTGAAACACAATTTCCCTAAAATCACCCTCATTTTTCATCAGAGAGGCTGCATTAAGTCTAGTTTCAATTTGGCCTGCTTGTTTGTATAAACACAACAAGAATAGCAATAGATCATACAGGCTCTTTAAATCTGCTTTGCTGGAGTCTCAAAAGGAATCTTCAGAATGAGCTTTAATCAGCACCTTTGGGTGAAGAAGTCAAGCCACACAGCTGCCATCAGGCTTTTCCTGCAATACCTATAGGTTTGGGTGAATTCCTCATGTTTTTCAGGTCTCAAAAAATATTTTGAAGTTTATTCCTTACCATTTTTCAGGAAAGCAACCTTCATTCCTTACCTGGAAAGACTGCCACGAACCATGTGAATAAGCAAGGTACCAGGCTCTTTCTCCAATGGGCTTTTATCAGCTTCAAAAGTCAATCTTAATTTCTTAAAGTTCTCTGGTGACATTCAGAGTTCAGGCACGACATTCCTGTCTAAGTCTTGGTTAATGAAACCACAATTAGAAATTGGTCTTATTGAATTTATGCAAACATCTGTATTGCCATGAATTATTAGTTAACAATTGCCATATTTGCCCAACTGGTGTGGCTCAGTGGTTGAGCATCGACCCATGAACTAGGAGATAATGGTTCAATTCTTGGTCAGGGTACGTGCCCAGATTGTGGGCTCGATGCCCAGTAGGTGGTGTGCAGGATGCAGTCTATCAATGGTTCTCTGTCATCATTGATGTTTCTATCTCTCTCTCTCTGACTTCCTCTCTGAAATAAATTTTTAAAAAAATATTAAAACACACACACACAAAAGAATTGATGGATGACAGCATGGTGCATGCAGGCTGCGGCTTGGTGACATGGGCACTAGGGGCTGAGGCAACTGGGTTGTCAGGGAAGATCCCCACTGCTATCACCCTTGGGCTGCCCCCCAAAACCAGGAAACAAGCTTCAAGGACAAAGACTCTTACTGTGTTTTGTTCACTCTTTCCCCAGTGCCTTAAGTCCTGCAACTAATAGGCTCTTTGCCAAGTATTTGGTAAATGAGTGGGTCTTATGCCCAAGATAATACAAGAGTGTGGTAGTATTGAGCCCTGGCTGGATAGCCCAGTTGGTTAGAGAGTTGCAATAGCCAAGGTTGCAGGTTCCATCTGGCTTAGGGCACATACAAGAATCCACCTATGAATGTCTCAATAGATCGATGTTTTTATCTCTGAAATCAATAAATTAAAAAAATTAAAAACTGTGGTAGTGTCAAGATTTGGACCCTGTGGATTTGCCTCCATAATCTGGATTCTTTTTTTTTTTTTTAAATTGATTTCAGAGAAGAAGGGAGAGGGAGAAATAGAAACATCAATGATGAAAGAGAGAGTCATTGATTGGCTGCCTCCTGCACGGCCCCCCACTGGGGATTGAACCCACACCCTGGCCATGTGCCCTGACCAGGAATTGAACCACCACCTCCTGGTTCATAGGTCAATGCTCAACCACTGAGCCATGCTGGCCGGGCCATAACCTGGATTCACCGTCATATCCCCCTCACATCCTCCACTAGTGAGAGCAGCAAGTCAGGGAGAGCATCAATCCCATCTTACATGTGTTTTCCCAAGTGCATTAGTCATTCCCCATTTTAGACCCAATTTTCCCAGGGCAGTTACAATTCTAATGCATCATTTGACAGCTTCAGTGTTTTCTACCTCTGGTAGGAATTGTATGGGCAGGGTTCAGGACTTTTGGCATAAATCCTTATCTGGAGTGGAAACACTGATGTCCTAAATGCCTGATTATACAAGGCAGTTCATTCTGCCATGGGGAGTAGCTCAGGGAGCACAGTACCATATGGGGAGGCAAATCAGCAGTTGGAACTGGGAAGCTGGCTCTGCCTTGTGCACTTACCAAAGTTTCTTGCAGATGAAGAAAAGACACCATGGTTTACGTAAATATTTAATTGGTTCCATCAGCAATTCCAGCACAGGTTTTCCTGAAAGGGAGGCAGAATCAATCTGCCTCCCAGAAGTTCTGAGGTGTGAGGGTCGCTGAGGGCCCTTGCCACCCCGTTCCACAAAGAATTGCCAAATTCTGGAGGGTTATGGTAGGGAGAAAAATATAAAGCAAAAGGAAAATCCTTGTCCTTTTAAAAGAGTGAAAAGGACCAAATTCTCTGTATTAGACAGCTAAAAGGTAAGCAGATAGCATTCTTTACATTGGCAAATACATTTCATAACTTGTAGAAACATAGACTCCGTTATTGGCAAACATACACTTTTAAGAGGCATTCTTCCATGAGACAGGTATTAAAAAGCAGAAACAGCTAAAATTGATTGAACAAGTTAAGTTGATTTGCTCCGATGACTAAGGTTTTTCTTTCTCAATAAAATTTACCTCCTAGAAATTTGCATTCTAAAAGATGGCTCAGATAAGAATTTTTTTTTTCTCTTTAATTCTCACTAGAGGATATTTTTCCATTGATTTTTAGGGAAAGTGGAAGAGAGAGCGAAAGACAGAGAGAAACATTGATGTGAGAAAAACCCATCAATTGGTTGCCTCCTGCACAAGCCCCAACCAGGGCCCTGGCTGGGAAGGAGCCTGAAATGAAGGTACATACCCTTGATCAGAATCAAACCCGGACCCTTTGGTCCACAGGCCAACACTCTATCCACTGAGCCAAACCGACTAGGGCAAGAATTCTTAAAGAAGACCATACATTTGCATCTCAAAGGTACAAACTTTGGTTTCATAAAACCAGTTATCTACAAGCCCTTTCCTTGAGGGAGCCAGAGTTAAATTTCTGCTAGTTGGTAAGTATGTACCCTAAATGAGATTTCTTGAGGCATTGTGGATGGAGGTGATATTACCCATTGTCTTTAAGGAGAGAAAACTTTCTTCCCTATAAAAGAGGAAGAAATTGGATAACTGAGGGAGGCATGAGCATTCTCAGTGCTCCCTAGTCTCGTGTCACACAACCAAAACCCAGGATGATGCGTGACCTCTTCTCTGCTGGCCATTGGCATTCTAAAGTTGTTGCTGCCATACCAGCCAGCTGTGGGTCCCACTGCCTGTGCTTTGGCCCTCCCCTGACGGGGCAGAGACTTTCGTGAAGAAGGCAATACATTCCAGGTATGGAGCCTTATCAACAGTCACAGACGTGGTCAGGCACTGCTTAGTTGGCTCACTCTAAGGATTCCTGCTTGTTGTCCTCTTGCAGTAGCTAGCCTTACCGGATGTCCCCAACCTCATGTCTGTCTGCAGGAGGGGTGCCTAGTACCACCACTGCCTTGGGTGGAAAAACTCATACTGTAACTCTGGACTTTAGCAGTTGGGCTAGTAACTTGTTGCCCTGCTTTTCCTATTCTCAGCAGCTCCAGTCCTTCAAGAGGCCTAGTGAGGTTAGGGCAGCCTCTCCTAGGAGGGAAAGGAATGTTCCTGTTAAACTGTCCTGAGGATTAGCTGGGCTAGCCAGACAGAGATAGCACCCAGCGCTCTAGGAGCAAATTCTGTTGGCTGGGAAGATCATAAAATGCTTAGTAGCCTGGGTATGAGAGGGCACAGATGGTGTGAGAGAGATTAACATTCAGTCAGTCTCTAGTTTAGTTTCCTATTGTGGAGGTTCTTTTAAAATCATTATTTTCCATTCTTGGAGGGAAGGTGGGTGGGAGGTAATCAACCAAGGACCCTGTATGCATATATGCATGGCCCATCGACACAGACAATTTTGCAGGAGGTGAGGGCCTGGGTGGGAGCAGGGGTGGCTGGAGGGGGTCAATGTGGGGGGAGAGAGCATATATAATACTTTCAACAATAAGAAATTATTATTTTTAAATAATAAATTTTAAAAAATTAAAAATAAATGAAAATCATTTCCCAATTAGTTTAATACAAACCCCCCTACTTTCTGTGAGTACTTGCATCTGAAGCTTTTTACTCATTGTAAACCCGCAGGAACATTAAGGAGGACTTGGATCTGGGAGTTTTGGGCCTTGGAGGCATGACTTTTTATGTCAACTGCACAGTTGGGGAATTCGATGCCCTGGGGTGCAGATAAGCAGCTGCAGTCACAGCACGAACCAGGATTGGGGTGGCAGGCTGGGTCCCCAGGTGGTTATCTGGCTGCGATGTCAGCTTCCATTTCACTGGGCTCCAGGCTGTGCAGCAGGGGGCTGCACTAACTACTCATGATTGCCAGGAGCAGCTCCCAGGTCAGGAGCACGTGGCCAAATGGAGGTGCCTAGCCCCTTAGGCCAAAAAGGGAAAAAAATAAAATAAAAAGGAAAGAAATTCTGATACATGCTGTAACATAGATGGACTGTGAGGGCATAATGCTAAGTGAAATAAGCCTGTCACAAAAAGACAAATACTATATGATTCCCCTCATGAGTAGTCAAACTCATAGAGACCAAGAGAATGGTGGTTGCCAGAGGCTGAGGTAGGGGAAGTGGGGAGTTAGTGTTTAATGGATACAGTTTAAGTTTGACAAGAGGAAAAGGGACCTGAAGATGGGGTGGACAACAATGTAAATGTACACTATCATTGAACTGTATACTTAAAAATAGTCAAGTTGGTAAACCTGCACTTTTACCACAATTAATGGGCCAATGCGAAGGTACATCCTCAGGGCAACATGAAGGTGAGTACAAAATACCATTTACATCCAACTTGAAAACATAAAGCAATGCTATCAAATGACTGTGAGACAGAAGTATGTAGAAAAGGAGACATAACTCAGTATTATCCTTCCCAAGACCGTGGCTGAGAGTGAGGGGTGGGATTGGAAGGGAGAGGGAGATGTGGAATATCTGGTTCGTCAGAGCTAGGATTTGAAACCTGTTAGTCTTGGCTTTGCATCTGCAATCTAGCCCTTCCTCTAGGCTTTATGCCAAGTCCATGGGTTCCTGTTGCAGAAGGGTCAGGGACTCAGGCACCTGCCTCCTTCTGAGAGCCAGCTCCTGGCTGAGACAGACTCCTGCACCCAGTCACTGCCCTGACTCAGTGCCTCGCACAGCAGGTAAGAGGTCAGCTCAGGAACAGGCTGCAATGGACCGGGTCCAGCTGCGTGACTTTGGGTAGGCTGCTGCCCTCTCCCTGCGAGATTTAGTTTTTCATCTTGTAAAATGGAATGGAAGCAATATATAAATCAAGGGGGAAGTGAGTTGATGAAATAGTGTTCCTAAGACTTTTAGCAATGTGCCAGAGACAGGGAAGGGCATTAATATTACTTAAAAAAATGCTTTTATTAACTTTAAATTTTTTATTTTATTATTTTTTTAATCCTCATCTGAGGATAATATTCCATTGATTTTTAGATAAACTGGAAGGGAGAGAGAGAGGGAGGGGGAGAAGGGGGAAAGAGAGAGAGAGAGGAAGAGAGAAAGAGAGAGAGAGAGAGAGAGAGAGAGAGAGAGAGAGAGAAACATCCATTGGCTGTCTCCCACATGTACCCAACAGGGTCTGGGGATCAAACCTGCAAACCAGGTACATGCCCTTGACCAGGAATCAAACCCATGACCCTTTGGTGCAAAGGCCAATGTTCTAACCACTTAGTAACACAAGCCAAGACATTTTTATTGATTTTTAGAGAGAGAGGAAGGGAGAGGGAGAAAGAGACAAAAACATCAATGATGATCAGCTGCCTCCTGCATGCCACACACTGGGGACTGAGCCTGAAACCCAGGCATGTGCCCTGCCGGGAATTGAACCTCAACCTCCTGGTTCATAGGTTGATGCTCCCCACTGAGCCATGCAGATATGATCCCTGGCCCTGATCTGGGCATGTAGGGGAGGCAACCAATGGTTGTGTGTGTGTGTCTCTCTCTCCTTCTCCTCCCTATTCTCCCCTCCCCCTCTCAAAAAAAATCAATGGAAAAAATATCCTCAGGTAAGAATTAAAAACAAAAAAAGGAACTGTGACCCTGTGAGGGAGTGCTGCAGTTTACACCTGAATTCCACATGCATTTATGCAGCACCAACTTGCAAGTGGGCACACAGCAATGAACTAAAAGGCGAAGTGTTTACCCTTCTGGAGCTGAAAACAGGCAAAAAATAAGTAAAGATGTAAATAATAGAATATGGGAGGGTGGTAAGTACTATGGAAAAGAAATCAGGGAAGGGGGATAAAAAATACAGGGGAAGAAGGGCCTCACCAAGAGTTTGAGCTGAGATCTGAAGGGGATAAGGGATTAATCATGTCAATATCTGGGCAAGGAGCGCTCCTAGAGGGGGAAAAGGAAGTGCAAAGGCCCTGTGGCAGGAGCAAGGAACAAGAAGGCCTGTGGGCTGGACTCCAGGGAGCAAAGGAGAGGGCAGTAGGAAATGTGTCTAGAGAAATTATGGGGACAGGCTGTGGGGGTTTTGTGGCCATGGTGTAGACTTCGTCTTTTCTCCTTAGTGAGATGGAGCCACAGGAGAACTGAGCAGGGGAGGGATGTGCCTGACTCAGGTGTTTACAGACACCTGCTGCATTGGAAACAGGGTGGAGATAGGCAATCCTGGAAGAAGGATGCTGCTGTGATACAAGTGTCAGCAGAGGAGGGTGGGCAAGACCAGGGCAGGGCATTGAGCAGGAAAAAGCGGACTGCTCCTGGATATACAGGGTGTCCCCCCAAAATGCATACACACTTTACCAGCTGATAGCTCAATTTTGAAAATGAAATATTCTATATAATAAAAGGCTAATATGCAACTAGACCAAAAGGCAGAACAACCGAACAACTGAACAACTGGTTGCTATGACATGTGCTGACCACCAGGGGGTGTTTGCATCGTTACTCATGACACCGGGAACACCATCACACCATCATGAACACCAGCTTCTGGTGACCTTTTTAAGGTTTTTGTTTTTAATATATATATTTATTGATTTCAGAGAGGATGGGAGAGGGAGAGATAGAAACATTAATAACGAGAGAGAATCACTGATCGGCCGCCCCACACTGGAAATTTAGCTTAAAATCCGGGCACGTTTCCTGACTGGGAATTGAACCATGACCTTCCTGGTTCATAGGTCAATGCTCAACTACTGAGCCATGCCAGCTGGGCGGTTCTCAAGGTTTTTATGGGCACCAATGTGTCAGTGTTTCCCCCACAACAAGCAATTCTGTGCTGACACTATCTATTGGGAAATAGTGTCAGATCCCACAGGTTAAGGGCTCATCCCACAAGACTGTTCACCTGTTAAGGGCTCATCCCACAAGACTGTTCACCTGTGCTTCTGACCAACTGACTAGATTGGAGGTTCCCACAACCCTCTCCTCAGGTTTGATTAAATTGCTAGAGTGGCTCACAGAACTCAGGGAAACACATTTGCTAGTTTATTAAAGAATAAGATAAAGGATACAGATGAATAACCAGATGAAGGCAAGGTTATTCATATATAGAGGGCAAGGTCTGGGAGGGTCCTGAGCACAGGACCTTTGTCCCCATAGGCCTGCGGTGTGTCAGCCTCCTATAGATGTGTTCGCCCACCTGTAAGCTCTCCACACCTCGTACTATAGCATGGAGGCTTCCTCACATAGGCATGGTCAATGTTAACTTTGTTTCCAGCAGCCTCCCCTCTTTGGAGAAGGAAAGAAGGGCTGAAAATTCTAAGCTCTAAGCATGGCTTTGTCTTTCTGGTGACTAGTCCCACCCAGGAGCCAGCCAGGACAGGGTCAGAGCACAAATCTTAGAACAATAATGTTCTTATCACTTGGGAAATTACTAGCGTTTCAAGAACCGTATGGTAGGAGCCAAGAGCAGAAAAAGACACCAGTGTTATCCCACCCCACCCTGGGTGCAGTGGACCGGAGGTAGCTGGGTGGTGAGAACTGGTGCTCGGACCCACCTACTCAGCTCCAGCCCAAGGGATGGTGGCAGACAGCGGCTATTCCAGAGCCCTGCACTTGTCCCATGTTTCCGGGTGAGGCATCCAAAATCAGCATGCCCACACTATTTTGGCAGCTGGCCATTAGGAACCATCAGTTTGTCAGACTGCTCATCTGGA
Organism: Murina feae; assembly: GCA_004026665.1. Lineage (NCBI taxonomy): Eukaryota > Metazoa > Chordata > Mammalia > Chiroptera > Vespertilionidae > Murina > Murina feae. Next base: position 14,677 of record PVJC01037771.1, read on the forward strand.
ACTGGGGTCCAGCCACAGGGTCCTGGATGACCCACCCTGTTAGGACAAAAGGCTAGGAATTCCTTAGGGCTTCCACAGGACCCCACGTAAATGTGTAGGGGTAGGGCCTGGAGAACATCTTACAGGGAAGAAACAGAATGGGACCACAGGGGTTCTGATCTAAATTCAGGGTAACTTGCCAAGACTGTAAGGCAGCCCTGGCTTAGAGAATGTGGAGGAAAGTGCTGCAGGGCTCCCACTTTCTGGTGGAACGATGCTCCTGTTGGAGTGTGAGAGACACAGAAAATCCAGATCAACTCCAAGGTTTCTGGTCGAAGAACAGAAGAGATCACGCTGCCATTGACAGAGCCAGGAAGGATGAGGGAGAAGTAGGTGGGAAGGGTGGAGGAAACAGGACTCAATTTTGGGGAAACTGAGGCTCAGAAAAGTTAAACCCAAAGATGTAGTAGGGTAAGGATGTGAACCGATTGTGTCTTCTCAACCCAGGCAACACTGCCTGCCCCAAACCCCATATGAAGTACCATTTAAAGCATTTATGGTACATGAGGCCTAGTGCTGTGCATATTTCATAAATGAGCTCAGTTCGTCCTCCTAGCAATGGGCATTCTGACCCTCTTTTAGGGGAAACAAAAGAGGCTCAGAAAAGATCTTGTGTAAGGCCTTGGACTAAGAGGTGGCAGAGACCAGTGGGCCTTGAATCCAAGCTCATGTGTGAACTTCCAGAGTCATTTCTCCCCTTCTGTCCTGGGACTGTTTTTCCTGAGGTTCCTTCCTATCCTCCCACTGGGAATCAGGGAGCTGAAGGGCCTCATCTTTACCTTCTTGGGAGCCACAGGGCCTCATTCCTGCTATTTTATTTGCGTTGCTCAGACCTAGCTGGCCCCATCCCAGTGTGGCCTGGTATCACTAGCCCTGCAAGACCATGGAAAAGGCACTCAAAGGAAGGCACCACTCCACCTGAGAAAGGGCCATTGTGGGCCTGTCTATTTCTCCAGGGCCCAGGGGTGCCCAGAAGCAGGGTCCCTGTACTGTTGGTGTGAGGGACTTCACTGTAGATTGTGCCCCAGGCCTGCCAGGTGCCCAGATCAAGTACTCAGCTCTGTTTTCTCACACCCGCATCCAACTCTCAGCAAGCTGTGCCAGTTCCAACTTCATAAATCCATCTAAAACTCGTTCCTCCTCTCCTCGCCATGGTGGCCAACCTGGTCTTGTTCATATCCCCCTCACCCTCGGTCTAGACAATTGAAATAGTTCCTCTATAGTCTCCCTGCTCCCTCTCCCTCACCCTCAGTCTGTCCCTACACCCAGAGGGTCCCTGTGAACACCTGCATCAGTCTCCTCTGCTCAGAGCCTTCTGGTGGTGCTATCCTACACTGGGCAAAGGTCAGAGTCCTCATCATGGCCCCTGAGGCCCCACATGATCTTTCCCCATCTCCTCTTTGCCCCCATGGCCTCCCACTTGTCCCCTTGCCTACCCTGCTCCAGCCACTTGGGCCTCCTTGCTATTCCATGAGCACCTCAAGCATATTTCACACCTTAGGGTCTTTACACTGGATATTTCCTCCTGGTGGGACAATCCCCATTGCTCTCTTTCTCCCTTCCTTCAAGTCTTTGCTCAACTGCCACCTTCTCAGCCAGGTCTTCCCTGACAACTGTATTTAATATTACCACCCACCCTTTCTATGTTCCTGACCCTGCTCTGTTTCTCTCCATGGGCTTTTCCACCAGCTGCCCTTCATGGTCTCACTCATCCAGCTGCTGGGCATGGCCACCTTCCCAGACTTCCCTGTGCATTCCTTGCCCACTGTGCCAGTGCTCCAGGGTGGCTGGTCAAGTTGGTGGCTTAAAACAGAAATTTATTGTCTCACTGTTCTGTTGGATGGAAATCCAAAATCATCTTCACTGAGCTAGAGACAAGTATGACTATGGCTACACTCTTTCTAGAGGCTCTAAGGGAAAATTCACTTCTTTACTCTTCTAGCTTCTGGTGGCTGCCAGCAATCCTTTGTGGCCACATCACTTTAATCTCTACCTCCAAAGTCACATTGTCTTCTCCTCTTCAGTGTATAACCTCCCTCTGTTCCTCATTTGTAAGGATACTTGTGATGGCATTTAGGGCCCAATGGGATTATTCAGGATAATTTCTGCATCTCAAGATCTTTAACTTCATTACATCTGCAAAGGCCCTTTTTCCATATGTGGTGGAGAGGAAATCATTTCCCCCTGGCCAGGTGGCTCAGTTGGTTGTAGCATTGTCCTGTACACCAGAAGTTTACAGGTTCTATTCCCGGTCAGGGTACATACCTAGGTTGTGTGTTTGATTCCCGGCTGGGGCATATATGGGAGGCAATGGATCAGTGTTTCTCACATCCCTCCT
>PVJC01037772.1:0-17045 GCA_004026665.1 Murina feae
GGCAGATGGAGGGAACAGCGATCTGGGGGTGGCGGCAACTGGGGGCAGTGGAGCGGCGATGGGGGGCAGGGCTGGAGTTGAACAAATGAATGTCCATTCAATAACAGAAATATAATTACATCAGGCTGAAAATATGAGATTGTCATTTTGTAGTTCAAAAGTGGTTGAATATCAGCAATTTTGCATGTTTCAACTTAATAAAAAAATTACCAAAATGCAGTGAGGGACCAAATGACTTAAAGACTGAGTGAAAAATTGAAGGCTGCATCTTGCTGTTTTGAGTACACTCCCTACCCCCATATTACACACACAGCCAAGGGGTGAGGATATCTAAATATCAGGAACAAATCCTCCATGATTTTTCAGTACATAAAATATAGTCTAACTCCATTCAATATGCTGGTCTTCCTTTGCTTTCTACTATGTTCCTCAAAAAACACAGGTATAAAATTACCCACAGTGAACAAATTTTTAACAAAAAAAATTTTCAATGTTTTTATTTGAGAGGTTCAAATAAGTACATACAGGGGTGGGAAAAGTAAGTGCAGCCACTGTGGAAAATAATATGGAGTTTCCTCAAAAAATTAAAAATGGAACTCCCATTTGACCCAGTAATCCCATTTCTAGGAATATATCCTAAGAAACCAGAAACACCAACCAGAAAGAATATATGCACCCTTATGTTCATAGCAGCGTAATTTACAATAGCTGAGATTTGGAAATAGCCTAAATGTCCATCAGCAGATGAGTGGGTTAAAAAACTGTGGTAAATTAACACAATGGAATGCTATCCAGCTGTAAAAATGAAAGAACTCTTACCATTTGCAACAGCATGGATAGACCTGGAGAATATTATGCTAAATGAAATAAGTCAGTGAGAGAAAGATAAATATCACATGATCCCACTCATATGTAGAATCTAATGAACAAAATAAACTGATGGACAAAACAGATCCAGAACAGACTCAGAGGGAAGGTGGAGATGAGTGGTTGGATGGAGAGTGATTAACCGGGGAACTTATATGCATACTAGTGGCCCAGTGCACAAATTCACGCACCTTGAAAGGAACTGTGGGCCACGAGGCTGCCTTGGGCACAGGGGCAGGTCTCGGCCCATCCTCTGTACCCCCACTCGGCCCTTCCCACTGCGGCCTTCAGTCCCCTCTCTGTTGGCAGTCCTGCTCCCACCACCGCTGTTCCCACACACTGACTGTGCCAGCCCCACTGGCACCCATTGACAGCATGGAGCGATTGGGGCTGGCACCAGCAGCAGGTGTGAGTAGGGCAGCACTATCAGTGGGTGTGAGGGCCGGCTGCTGCCTCAGTCACCCCTCAGGAGTAGGGGAAGGTAGAGAAGCCCTCAGCCGCTGCCATTCGCACCCACTGACACCTCCGAGCAATTGGGACCAGTGCCAGGTGCCAGCATCAGGTGCAAACGCCGGCTCTGGTGCCAACTGCAGGTGTTAGCAGTGTCTCCAATGCTGGCAGCGAGAGCAAGTGGTGGCTCCAGTGCTGGCAGCGGGTGCAAGCAGGGCCAGCGCTGGCAGCAGATGTGAGTGCGGGAATGGGACTGAGGCATGGGGGAGCAAAGAATTTTCAGTAACCACCAGAGACTTCCCCGACGCTCACCTGCTCCACCATCCCACCATGGCCAATGCCCGCCATGTTCCATGCTCTGCCAACACCCACTGTGTTCCACACATGCCCCCTAGTGGTCAGCACATGTCATAGCAACTGGTGTTTGGTTGTTCGGTTGTTCTGCAGTTCAGTCTATTCTCATATTAGGGTTTTATACAGAGAGAGATGGACCCTTCATCACTGGTAGGGGCGAGTGCTGGGTGGAGGGGAGGTCAATGTGAAAAAACAAACAAACAAATGGGATATCTGTAATACTTTCAACCATAAAGAAATACATTTTAGAAAAACAATTTATCAAGGCTTCAGGCTTGGTTTTGTTTATTTCCATGATAAACTTTCTATTTGAATAGAACTTAATTATTTATGAAGAAATTTTCCCTGTTATCTAGCTTCGGCCTCCTAATAACCCCACAAGGTAAGGATTAGTCGTCACACTTTACGGATAAGGAAATGAATCCTTCTACAGATTCACCCAGAGGGGCAGAAAGCCAGTTTTTTTTAATTTAACCTTTCGATTCTGATCAAGATTCTGGCTGGTTGCAGATTCTGGACGCGACACTTAGGAAGCACCTACAAGATGCCGGGCCTCTGCCTGGATGCTTGTCCTTGGGTCCCTTTACATCTTTTGGGAAACACTTTAGCATGAAGCCAAGCCTTTCCTAAAGCTTAGGACTCATGATACGCTTTTCTTTCTTTTTTTTTAAATATATTTTATTGATTTTCCACAGAGAAGGGAGAGGGACAGAGAGGAAGGCAGAGGGATAGAGAGTTAGAAACATCAATGAGAGAGAAACATCAATCAGCTGCCTCCTGCACACCCCCTAATGGGGATGTGCCTGCAACCAAGGCACATGCCCTTGACCAGAATCGAACCCGGGACCTGTCAGTCCGCAGGCTGACGCTCTATCCACTGAGCCAAACAGGTCAGGGCTCATGATACTCTTTTCAATCAAAGGAAGATACCTCTACTTTAGAAAAAAAATCACCTGCAGGGCTGTTCCTCTTCACTTAGGCCCCGCTACCTAAGCTTCCAAGTGTCGTCCACGTTAACGAATGAGTAACAAGGATGAGATCTAGGCTGTGTCACTTAAATGTCCTTGTGTAACCCCACGTTGAAGAAGCATTTGGGGGATTTTATAAACAAAGGAACCTCCTGTTTTCTCTACAGTACAGGGCTCAGACAAAGAAATTTCCTTTTCCACAAAAGCTACGGACAATATGAAGTGACAATATTGAGCTGTTGGGTTAATAAAAGTGCCTTTTGAAGATGCTTTCTTGGGTGTACACTTTACCATCATCAAAACTCTGTCTTGCTCACCGCTCCGAAATGCCTGTGATAGTGCCTGGCACTCAGTGGGTGCGGAGGGCCGCTGGCTAGCTCCTTCGGATGTTTTTTAAACATCGTGGGCTGGACCCAGCGCGCAGGCAGAGCCATGCCCTGGTGGTAGTCCTAGTCAAGAGGCTAGGACGCCACTCAGTCTTACTTCCCTGCCAGGTGCTAAGGGGGATGGATCCTATTAACTCAAAGCCCACCCAGAACTGACATAACTTCCTGTTACCTCGAATATATATTAAATTTACTTCCAGTGCTGCATGTCTGTCTGTCCCTCCAACATAGGGCAGAAGCCCACCCAGACCCAGCTTATTCTATTTTGTGTCCTATCTCTTTCATTTCTCAAATCCCGAGTGCCTCTACTTAAAAGAACCGGTTCACGTCCCTATTTCTCTCTCCATGCTGGACTCAGAGAAGGGAGTCCCCCCATCATAGTAGGAGTCAATAAATGAATGAAAACAAGCAAATGAATAAAACTTAACGGGGCACAGAGTAACAAGACAATCCATCCAAGAATGAGGATGAGCTCAAAGAGCAAAGATTCTATAACCTTTCTTCATACTTGAAAAAAAAAATTAGTTGGCTAATACTATGAGCTGGTGACCACTGTGTTTGTTATATCTCAAAAATGATAAAATAAATCGAGGGTCTTACTTTTATGCTATGAGCTGTGGTTGATTAGGGACAGGATAGTGTAGCCTCTGTCTTATTCATGCTTAGAACCAGCTTTCAACTGTTGTATGGATTTGGCAATAAGGTTCTCCAGCCATCTACCCTCCAATATCTGAACAAACATCAGGAATTACTGTGGAGAATTACAGCTAGTTCTAAAGGCAAAATGACATACTTTTCAGGTCTCCATCCTTACCAGGGGTCCAGGATGGCTTGAAAACCACAGGACTCATTTTGCAACCTTGCAAAATGTTGCTGGAAACTAAATGGTGGAGACAGCCCTGGCTGGTTTGGCTCAGAAGATAGAGCATCGGCCTGTGGACTCAGGGGTCCCAGGTTTGATTCCACTCAAGGGCAGGTACCATGGTTGCAGGCACATCCCCAGTGGGGAGTGTGCAGGAGGCAGCTGATTGATGTTTCTCTCTTATCGATGTTTCTAACTCTCTATCCCTCTCTCTTCCTCTCTGTAAAAAATCAATAAAATATATTTTTAAAAAATAAAAATAAAAAAATAAATGGTAGAGACAGGTTGCCTATTTTTGTAGCACCAAATGCCACTCCACTGTACAGGGAGCTGAGCCTGCTGATGGATTTTCCTTGACACTAGCATTTTGGGAAGACTGCGTCAACAGATCTTTCCTTCTGCACTGCTCTAAGTGTGACTTCATAAAAATGTATCACTGGGACATCACTGAATTTTAGAATTTCAAGTTGTTGTTTTTAAAGCTCAAATCACTTCCTTTGTTTTCTTTCTAGAAGAGGAAAAACTGCAGAACCTGACTTAGTTGAGAAGAAAATGGAACTATAGCTCAGTCCTCTGACTTTACAAGGAGGTCAGCTTCAGACAAAGAGCTGCATGTCTTGTTGGATCTCTGTGCAAGAGGCACTTTTAAAGATGGTAGGAGCACAATTAACAGGAGAGAGTTACACACAAGGCTCTTCTCCCTGCACAGGTGCCTCTGTCCACCCCCCTACATTTTCTCTTATTAGAACTCGGAATAAAAAAGTAGAGACAGTCTGTGCCATGGAAGAACATGCTGTTATGCAGTCCACTCTAACTCTACAAAATGAAATACAAGACGTGTATATTTCCCAAAAGCACTCGGAAGTCAAAACAAATTTTGAGTTCTCTGTGGATTGCAAATGAACCTTGAAGCAAAGGTCTTTCTTTCAGGTAAGCACTATCATCAAGGATAGGAGTGGTGTGAATAATATTGATCAAAAAACCATTTAATTCATGTTTTTATTATTCCAGAGATTGATTACTGGGCTGCCGTTTTGTTAGGTGATCCAATAATCTGTTCATTTGATTCCAATCTGTTCAAAATGCAATTGCATGCCTGGGTGAGAAGAGCTCAACAACTGAAGCATGTCACACCTCTCCTAGTTTCTCTGTCATTGATTAATAGTTAACATTTGATTTAATTTAGGTCTGACATGATTTGAATATACGGAACACATTCTACTTTCTTTTTTCTCATGAAAGTTCAAATATACTCTATATGTGTCAACAAAAATGGTTTTAGGGGTTTTAAGTAAGCAATATATGTATTTTTCTGACCAAAGTCACTAGGTGTTCTGAGATTAGTTCCCCTCTTGGTCTTGGTTGACCCCTAAAAAAACTTTCAGTAAAGGTTTCTGAAGTCAGATTTGATTTTCACTGTGTTGACTTGTCCTCAAGGCAAACGACTATTCAGATTATGAGGTTAATAGATTTGATGGTAGAACATTGAAATCTTGGCATGGAAAGAGGTAAGGGTGGGGAAGTGGTCAAATATTTGTTTTGGGGAGAGTGGCAGAACTGTATTAGGAGAGCACCTAAGGACTGCTGAGCTATATTGAGGAGTATAACTGAAACTGGAGGTCATAAATTTATCATATCATCAACCTGGACAGTGGTACCATTTTCTCTAGCTGTGCTTAACTATCTAGTTGAAGGCGGGAGAAAACACAGGATTGGATTAATAAGAATTTGTTTCTGGCCTGGTAAGTGCCAAAGGCAGACATAGGTCTGCCTTCTTCAAGTATCTAAAATGACAATGCCTGACAAATAGGAAGCTCTCAATAACTCTTTATTAAATGCATGAATGGGAGAACGGAAAGTCTTGGTAAGAGGGTGGTTGAAATGACAGGCCATGGTATTCAAACTGTGTAGGGAAGGAAATGAAGATAACAGAGGGCTAAATGAGGAAAATAAAAGAGGACCAAATGTTCTTAGGGGGTTGCCCAGGTCTGCCAGTCACGTGAGTGGCATCACTTACTCAAGAGTCAACTTCTCTGATTAAACACCCCCTGGTGGCTGATCCAAGGAGTTATTAGGCCCAATATCCTCTTTCTCATTCCTCAATAGCAACAAGCCCCTTCTTAGGTATTCCTGTCTTTAACATTCAGAACTTTCATTTCCCTTCATGCTGTATGTTTCTCTCATCCTTGAAACCTGCTCTTTTTTCTTTCTCTCTTTTGACTTTTGCCCCATCTACCTTAGGTATCTCTCTCTCCCACTTTTCCCTTCATCCTCATTCCCTTTGCTTTCCGATCTGTGAAAACAATCCTGGTCATGGCAGCTTTCATTACAAGTAAAATTTACAAAGTGCCTGAAATAAGAACAAGGAAATCCTTATACTTCAAAATTTTAAAAATGCAAAGTCTTATCAAGTCAGTGAAAGTAGATGCAAATTCTAAAATTGCTATAAACAACACCATCTTATAATTAATCAGTATTTCCCCAAGCACTAGAATTCAAAACACTTTCCGTTCCTGTGGTGATTGCTTATATCTTAATTATTAAATAGAAAGTCCTTTAGCTATTAATTTTTTATTGCAAATGTACATGACTTCTACTATAGAATGAGTTGAGTAGACTTTTAAAAATATATTTACAACATGGTTCCTATAAAGGATTCATAAATGAGCTAGCTTCTGGATCACAACCCATTTGCCAGTTGGAGGTTGGATCTAGTTTTGATTCCTGCTTGAATTTCCTGAAAAACCCCAGTAAATTATTTAAGGAATAATAGCCGCCAAACTTTCTGACAAGTCATAATAATTGTCAGCCAGTCATCTTTTGGCTCCCGTCTCCTCTTTAAAACAAAGCTATTTTGAGAATTTCTGTTCCTCGTGCTCTTTTTCTTTCCAACCCTGACACTATGTGTATCCCTCAGTGGCATTTTTTCTAAGACTCAGGAAAACTTAAATAAGCTCCAAGATTGCAGAAGAGCCTTATTATTTGATGATTATGGGTCTTGTCTGGGAAAAACTCCAAACATAGATTTGCTATTTTAAGCAATTCCTTTGAATTCTCACTCTATTGTCAACAAGTCTTATATTATTGGTTTATTATTGATTTATTTTCTTCCCCTTTACATAAGTTAACGAGGCACTCCAATTTCCTCTTCTCTCTTCTTATGTTTTCTTAGTTTTTAAGACCCTGAAAGGCTATATCATGTTAGCTTTGGGGGTTTTGGAGGACACATACACAAGCTCCGGCACATAAATCATACCTTCTGTTATCACAAACCCATAATCTTTTCCCTCAGCACCATGGCTATTTATTCATTATAATCTTTCTTCTTCTTCACCCTATTTTAATGTAATCAGCTGCCACATTCTTTCAATTTTCCCTTTAAAACATATTTTGGATCCATCCCTTTCTCCGTGTTCCCACTGGCACCATCCTACCTCAGGTCATATTCTCATCGAAGGTTCTGTTATCTGCTCCTAGCCAACATCCCTGATCATTCTCTCCCTACTCCCACTCCCAAGGCCCCTCCACACACTCAATCCGCAGGGTAAATTATCCCTCTTATCTCCCACGAGTGCAGGAAGCACCTCCTAAGCATTTAGGTACCACTCCTTTAATTCTCACAACTCTGCATAATGAGGTTACTTTCTTCCTTTCACACCTGAGGACACTGGCTCTCCCACCGGCTACGTATTTTGTCCAGAATCACCTAACTTTGAAGAGTTTGCATCACTGCTCCTGAAAAGGGAAGAATCATCTGTGTTGCAAATAAATAAATAAAGCACTTGCATAAAACAGATTTGATACTTAATCTCTTTAAAATCAAGGAGCTAGATAGACTTGCAATTATTAAGGCTAATGCTTTTTCAAGAGATGGATTTCTACAAGAGAAGTGTAAATCCAAGTGTCTGCTCTCAAAGAATTTATAATCTAGTTGGTTAGACCATGGATATAGAACATGCTGGATACATAGTATGTGCTACATAAATACTTGCTCAAGCCTGGACCAGGGAATGGAAGGAGAGTCCTTGCTACTCTCTCATCCTGGCTCGCCACTAAATACATTCTTTAGTCATAAGACGCTTCCTAATATAAAAACGCTCTCTCTGACACTTCCTCCTGACCCAGTCCCAAAGACAATCAGAACAATACACTGTTAGGAAAAAAAGATGTTCAGATTACTGGGCTGCCTTCCAACCCACAGTCTTAGTTACTTTCTGCTAACTGCAGGATGATTGCTGCTGGTATTATTATGGGATTTTTCCATATGTCCTTTAGTCGGGACAGTGATGACCCAATGCAGCCTTTTAATGTACTCTGGCCTCCTGCCAGCTTACCTCATCTACAACTCTGTCTTTGGTTTTTTATTTTTATGATTATTCAAACTTCCCATTGCCTAATCAATACCTCATTTGGCCACTGCTGCTGTTGACTAAATACCTCGACAAAAACTCCTTGGAAAAGGTCTATTTTTGCTGGCAGTGGGCTCATTTAAAACAAGTTCTTGCTACGTTCATCATTTTGGCAAACAAGGACAAGTTCAAGGAAATTAGAGGCCAAACTTGACAGAGCACTGGATGCAGCTGCTGGCCCAGCTGTGCAATGATTCTCAACTGGTCCATTACTCCAAAACTCAACTATTCAGCACAGCCTCCCCTAGTCCAGCACCCCTGTCGGTCTAACATATTTGGCAACAGCCATTATTTCAGAAATGAATGCTCATGTATATTTATAGCAAATCGCATGCCTGCTCTATCAACAATTAAACAGATTAGGATTCAGCAGACATCATCCTCTAATTAGGACAAGAAGAAGACATAGCATATAGGATGCTGCTGTTCGGTCAAGGTCTATCCTTTTCTACCAAGTCTGCCATGCTGCTTTGCACGAGACAAATATCCACTCTCTCTAGGGCCACCCTGCTCCTGGGAAAGCATTCACTTCCTGTGTCTGTTTGATGGAATTTTCATTCAGGGGATTCTTTTTGCAGTGGACACTTCATGTTTCCCCTCCCTCCCTCGCTCCCTTCCTCCCTCCCTCACACTACATTATAGGCTCCATGGACTGTTTTATCACTTGTTTTGAAATAACATGTGGACAGCAACGTGTGGCCACTAATATCGTTCAGTTACGCCCTTCCCCTGGAGACTCAGAGCATGTTATATGCTCATTCGTATGTAGTTTCTCCTTTGAACAAAAGCCTGAACTCAGCATCTGGGCCATAAATTCCATCTTGCCTTGCTCTTGTCCATGCATTATTTAAGCAATCTTCTAGGTGAGCCTGCATGAGAATTTCTCTCAGAGTAATAATCAGCAGGAGCTCTGCTCGCTGCTCTAACGGGAGATGTAGGATCTCTGAGAGAGTTCCACCCATTCAGTCTCGATAATGAAATGTGATAATCTAATTTGGTAAAAATAAACTGTGAAATCAGAGATTTGAGGCAAAAACTTTAAAGATGTAATTCAGACGAGCAATCAATGCTCATTCAGTTTCTGTACCATCTCAGGCTTTCTCCCTGTGCAGATGCTTAAGTGATGCTAAATTAAATAATTGACAAATTTTTAAAACTGCAGGAAATTACCATCTGTACTTAATTTTGGAATGTAAAAAGGCCCATAGAAAACATCCTTTATGATTATTTTGTCTAATAACAGATACGAAACAATACAAACATCCCAGTCGTAAAATATAATGTGTTTCGAGCAGACTGGCTTACATATTCAAACACAGTTTTTCAAAACAAAAGACCACAAGGAGGAGTGAAATACTGGGCTACCAACATGCTTTTCTAAATGAATGGCAAAAGAACTGAGTTTTTAGTTTAAATCTACCCCTCTAACCCTCACCTCCCACATAACAACAACAACAACAAAAAACCCAGAAAAACAAAACTTACCCACAGGCAGTCCTGTAGACATTAATGATCACCACCACTTTCCACATTTCCCCCCTGGATAAACACTCCGCTAACCTGTCCTCTGTCAGAGAACTTTTATTAGGTTGGTATGACATTTATACAAAATAAAGCCCACGACTGTAAATAAACATGCTTGAAGCTTCCATGGAAAACACAGAAAGAGAAACAAGCTCCCTGTGTGGAAGGAAACACACTGGGAAACATGTGAATAAAACCAGCTGAAACTTACACCAGACACTTCTCCCCGGTCCAGCACGGCAGGAGCCCCAGAGGTACATTCTAGGGCATTTTAATCCATGTTCTGCTCTCCTCACTGATGGGACTACTCAGGCACATGGTCAAGTTGCAATCAGCTGCTCCCTCCGTGATGTATGAGAGCGGGGCTGATTTATCTGGTCCTCCTGCAGCATATTAGCACTAATGTTTCTGCGTATGCATCCTACCTTTCTCTAGCCGTAGCCCTGGCTTTATCAGTGGTGATCTAAATTAAAGAGCCAGTGAACAGAGCAGGGTTGTTGTCCCCCCCGCTCCCTGTTTTCCATGAAACAATCGCCAGGCAGTCATTCCCAGACAAGGATTCCACTGTTTATTCTAGGGAGCCTCCCCTTCGATATCCCATTGAGACTGGAAGTTAGTCGCAAAAGGATAGGTCCAGCGAGACTGCCTCAGTTCAAAGGTCTATTTATGACTTATTCCCTAAAATGATACAGCTGGCCTCGGGAAATACTAGAGAGAGCTGTCACTTGCCAGTTTTTTAGCCCAGAATACAGAATTGACACTATTTACAAAAACAGAGCAACCTGATACTCCACTTAGTGCCCAGAGTACAGTGCACCTTTCAGTGGCCTTTTTTCCTAGGAAATATCTTCCCTTTTTTTTTTTACCCAGGTTTATTTTATCTATGCAAGTTTAAATGCTTATTTTAATGAGAAGTATGTGTGCTGTGATTTACCAAGTTGTACACAAGAAGCATAAAATCCTATTCCTATAAAAATTGGGGAGAATCAACCCAACAAATCATTATTAACCTTGTAACCGTCTATCAACAAACAGGAGCCAACAAGAGAGGAAAGGGATGTATTTAATTCAGGAGCTGTCAATTCCTTTCTTTAAAATATGTTTAAATTTTTCTCAGCTCCACAAATGTTTGAGAAGAGGAAACATATCAGTATATTTTCATATGAAAGTTTGCAATTTCTTAAAAATATTACTGTCTTAGTAGTATCTCAATACTTTTAATTCAAATTTCCAGACTACTGAAATAAATTAGTTTTTTTTTTTCTCACTTTAAACAAAAGAACTTTTTAACAGCTGTTAAGCAACAGAATTTGGCGAGTAATAAAGTATAATAGTTTCATCTCTATTTTTGTGTCCTTTTGTTAAGAGAAAACATCATTTTCTTCAGAATTTTAAATATGTATACTGCATTTTAATTTTGCTTTTGAAAATTAATGAAGTATGACATATCCATTTCCATACAGGCATAAAATATAGATGCCTTATTTAGTAGCTTCACAATATTCAATTTTCTAATTCTTTGCTATTTGCATTGTTTCGAAGTTTCATTGTAAAAATAAAATTTCTCTTGTCAGGAATACAAAAATACTCACAGTCTAGGACCTTGACCAGATTTTTAAAATCAATGTCAAACTAACTTTTCAAACTGTGGTCATGAGAAATAATATTCAGAAGGGCTGCCTGAAGGCTATCTGGGGTATCAGTTCTCCTATATTGTATCCCTGGGTTAAACTTTAAACTTCTGGTGTGTTAACTTCTATACTCTAGAACTTGGTTATACTAAACTTCTCCACAAACATCCAGGGTAATTAATTATTTTAAAATTTTAAATCTGGGTAGGTAACTCAGCTGCTTAAAACTCTGCATAGCTTCCCGTTATTCTTAGGATGAAAGCCAAAACCTTTATCATGGCCTTCAAGGACTCAGCTTTATTTCACTCGGAAGATAACCCCACGTTCCCAGAACTGACTGGCTGAGATTCCGACAGATCAATCAATCAAGTGTTGAACCCCTGCTCCTTACTGGCCGGTCAGCTCAAGTGTCCGAGCCCTTGTGTGGGATGCTGAGAGAACTCCAAAAGCAAATACATAGATAAGCCTTTTTCCTTTCGTTTGCAAGTAACATACATAAAGAGATTTCACTACTTTACAAATAAGCCTATAAACTATGACAAAATCAGTATGAAGCAAGCCAGACTCAAAAATACAAAGTGAAGATAAAATCAAAGGAAAAGAAGAATAAGATGAAACTTATCATTTGATGAATGTTAACTGAAACTGACTTAAGCTATAGTAGACAAAGGAAAACATTCAAGAAAGAGCCGAAACTCTGAAGCAAGTACTGTTCAAGCTTGGTCTTATTGTTATGCTCCTAAGATCTAGTGCTTATATCAGCTAAATTAATCTCAGACTTACATTTCTTCAAGTCAACTATCTCATAATTATGGTTGTGTTTCTTCAATAAATAACTGTTATGTATTCATTAGAGTACAGTATATTACTCTTCTTCAAAAAGTTCTCTTTCTTTTAATCACTAAAAGAACCACATCACAAATTTCACTAGTTTCTAAATAAGATGGCCCAAAGAGCCCAATATCACAGAACCCTGAAAATATGGACTTTTCCATAACTAAAGATCTACCTTGCACTTGACCAAAAACAACAGAGTCCTTTCATGAAGCTTATATATATACTTGTATATAACATAATATAAACACCCAAAGACATATGAAATATCTACTGAGTAATGAGATCTTTAGCCTGTGCATAAGGAATTGACACGTTATGGTCCCATTAGTCCCACAGTATTTCTCATACTTTTTGCCATTATCTTGAAAATGTTCACCATTAAATCCTCCTCTTGGATGAAACCCTAAAGATCTGGAATCAAACTGCCTATGTTCAAATCAGGTGTATCTTACTATAGTGTGTGTGTGTGTGTGTAATTCATCTGTAAAGTGGGCTAATATAGTTCTGCTTCAGGTCATAAAAGTAACTCACATTAGACCAACTTGTCTCACAGGTAATCATAAACTCTGAATAAAATATTAAAGGGAAAAAAAACAACTATCTGAAGAAATTGGGGAGTGACCAAGAACAGGCAGAAACTAAGAGGGGGTTGATTCTTGGAAGAATGGCTTTTGATAAATTACTCATTTTTTAAAAATATGGTTTACTGATTTTTAGAGAAAGAGGAAGGAGAGGGATAGAGAGATACAAGCATCAATGAAAGAAATGTCATCGATCAGCTGCCTCTGGCATGCCCGCCCCCCCCCCCGGGGATCGAGCCTGTAACCTGGACATGTGGCCTGACTGGAGCTGAAACCATTGACCTCTTGGTTCATGGATCAAGGTTCAATCACTGAGCCATCTTTGCCGGGTGATAAATTACCCATTTTTGTACAGCTTCTTACCTAAGGGTAGGCCCATCCGTCAATTCCACAGTGTTGCTAGATCTCAAATAGAAACCTGTTATCTTACTGGTTGAGGAATCAGAAGATAGAGGTCAGAGAAATGATAACAACTAGAAAATGAGGGTGGAAACCCTAGAGGAAAAATAGCCACTTGAAAATCTGATCAAATCTCTCACTGATTCCAATATTATAGTACATATATAGAACAGCCTCCAAGCAGCCAGGTAAAGCAAAAAAATAAAAATAAAAAGATATTTCTGCTGCTATCTGTCACAGGGAAGGCAAAATTGGAATTTGACTTCTGCCAAGTTAACCACCTGCTAAAGGAGAAAATCAATACTCTTCAAAGGTATATGACAGAATTCAGAATCTCTGTAACATATGACTGACAATGTCTGAGGTTCATTCCAAAATTACTAGATATATAAAGAAATTTAAAAAATATAACCCATCCTCTAAAGAAAAAGTAATTCACAGAAAACAACTCTGAGATGATACAAATATTATAATTAACAGACAAGGATTTTAAACTAGCTATTATAACTGTGCTAAAGGATATAAAAGAAATCTGAGCAGAGAAAGGGAAACTATAAAAAAGAACCAACTTGAAATTTTAAAAGTAAAAAATATAATATATGGGAAAAAATTCACTGGATGAACCATACAGATTGAAACAGGGAGTATGAGTGAACTTAAAGATAGAACAATGTTATCTATCCAATCTGAAGAGGAGGGAAAAGTAACTAAAAAATGAACAAAGCCAAAATGGCTATATTAATATCGAATGTACTAGATTTCAAAGCAAAGAAAGAGTATTACCAGACATACAGAGAGATGTTTTATAATGATAAGAGAGGCAATTTATCTGAAAAATAAAATAATAAATGCTTATGTGCCTGATAGTAGAACATTTTGAAGCAAAAAGTGACAGAATTATTGAATAAATAGACAAACCCATAATCATAGCTGAAGAGTTTCTCTGTTCTTTCAATAACTGAAAGAATAAGCCAAAAACAAAAATGAAGACATAGAAGACCTGAACATCACCATCAACTAGTTGACTTAATTGACTATAAGTTTATAGAACACTGCACCCAGTAACTGCAGAATTCTCATTATTTTCAAGTGTACTTGGTACATTTACCAAGACAGATGATCTATTGTGCTATAAACAAGCCTCAATAAATTTCAAGAGACTAAAATCCTACAAAATCTGATCATAATTCAATTAAACTAATAATAACAATAAGATACTAGAAAATCACAAATATTTGGAAACTGACAACACACTTCTAAGGAACTCACTGGCCAAAAAATAAACCACAGACAAAACCTAAAAATATTGTGAAGTAGCCCAGTCAGTGTGGCTCAGTGATTGAGCCTCGACCCATGAACCAAGAGGTCACAGTTCAATTCCCCATCAGGGCACACACCAGGTTGTAGGCTTGATCCGCAGTGAGGGGGGTCAAGGGGTACAGGAGGCAGTCAAACAATGATGTTTTAATGTCACTGATTTTTCTATCTCTCTAAAAATTAACAAAAACACTTAAACAAACCACAAGCTCAGCTAAGATTTCAAAAAAGTATTGTGAAATAAATAAAATAAAAATACAACATTATCAAAATGTGTATGACACAGTTAAAACAGTTCTTAGAGGAAAATGTATACCTTCAATGCTTATAGTAGAAAAGAATAAAGGTAATAACCAAATTTTTTCCACCTAACAAGTTATAAAAAGAGTAATTAAATATAAAATGGGTGGAAGAAAGGAAATATTAATTTTTTTAAAAAAGAGCAGAGATCAATGAAATAGGAAACAGGAAAAAAATAGTAAAAATTAAGAAAACCAAATGTTGGTTATTTGAACGATCAACAAAATGGATAAATTCCTAGATAAACTGATTAAAAAAATAAGAAGAGGGAATATAAATTACCAGTATCAGGGATGGAAAATAAAGTATCTCTAGAGATCCTAATACACTGAAACAATAATAAGTAACTATAATAGACACATTTCTTCAAAAATAGAATTTACCAAAACTGATAAAAGATGAAATTAAAGATCTTAATAGCTCAATGTCTATTAAAATCATTGATTATATTATCAAAATCCTTCCCATAAAGAAAACTCCAGCACAAATGGTTTCTATCAAACATTTAAAGATGAAACGATATCAATGCCCAAACATTTTCAGAAACAGGTGGAACACTCTCCAACTCATTTTATGAGGCCAACACAATCCTGATACCAAAATCTGACAAAGATACTATAAAAAAAGAAAATTATACCTCAATATCTATGAATATCAACACAAAAATTCTCAACAAATATTATAAAATAAAATCCAATATATAAAGAGGAGAATCATCCTTTTAATATCGCAACAAAGTAGAGTTTATCTCTGGAACATAACACAGTTTTAACATTAAAAAATGAATCATTAAAATATGCTAAATTACCAGAATAAAAGAAAAACCAAGTAGATTTTTAAAACACTTAGAAAAAAGCATCTGACAACATTCAACACCAATTCATGATTAAATAAAACTCTCAGCAACTTAAAAGTAGGAGATTTCATCAATCTTCATTTACTATAATATTTCATAGTTACATATTGAATGCTTTTCCTCTAAAATCCTAACAAGGAAAGGATGTTCACTCTCACTTCTATTCATCCTGTGCTAATGGTCCTAACCAGTACAATAAGGCATGAAAAATAAATAAAAGGCATAAAGATTAGAAAGAAAGAAATACGACTCCCATTATTTGCAGATGACATTATTCTTCATACAGAAAAAAACATAAGGAATCTAAAATGGAAAAATAATATCACCTAACTCATGCAGTTGTTGTAAGTATCAAATGACTTCAAATTTGAAATGTATGTAGAACTCTGACACACAGTGAGCACATATAAGCATTAAGTAAATTTTAAAAAAATCTAAATATAAAATATGCAAAGGTTATATGTAGTTTATTGACAATAAGTATAGATTTACTAGTTAGGATAGCTAATAAAGGCTACCTTTAGGAATAAGATTATCTTCATTCTGGGGCCCAAGTTCTGAAAGAATTCAGGGCAGGCAACACTGCGGTGCCTAGGGAATGGCCAGTTCTCGCTGCCATTCCTAAAACAGAACAACGAAGTGTGTGGATGAAGTGTGTTAGTGTGACACTGTCCACAGAGTTTCTGCTTTATATATGATCTAACTTGTTTATACAGTTATATAAACAAATCTAATTGTTGTTTTTAATGAACTCATACCTTGCTATGATCTCATGGCAGAGTAGCCATGAAAGACATTTAACTTTTTTTTAAAAAAACAAACATTGGCACAATTGTATTTGCAGTATAATTTTGAGGGCAAAAAAGATATGCATATATAATAATTGCATTGATATATGCATAGAAAAATGTATGGAAATATACATATAAAAGTGTTAATCGCAGACAGCCCCAGACAGTGGTAGTGGAAAGAACTTCCTTTTTTTCTTAATATTTTTTGCATATAGTTTCAATTTTTGATAATATTTATTAATGTTTTTACATTGCAATCCTATCTAATAAAATAGCAATATGCAAATTAACCATAATTTCACAATAAAGATGGCGGCACCTACAGCCAATAAGGAGGAAATATGCAAATTGACAGGACAAAGATGGTGGTGCTGGCCAGAGCCACGGAGCCATCCAGAGAGTGGGCAGGAAGGCTTGGCTTCCTGGGTTACCCCAGCAACCGAGAAAGCCAAGCCTGGCTGGAGAGTGGGAGAATGGATGGGAAGGCTTGGCATCCTGAGTCACCCCAGGGAC